>JAJEKV010000006.1:12377750-12519418 GCA_021234155.1 Isoetes taiwanensis
GAGGGAAGTTGATGGCATGTTAGGTTCAGCATTACAAATAAGTAAACTTCATGGAAATGTGTTAATATAATGAGGGAAATTGGTATTGACTTGCTCGTGCATAGGTTATCAATAAAATTCATAGGCACTTTTTGCGAGTGCATCTATCTGGAGGAGATGGATGTTCGCGATATTCTTGCTTCCCAGCAGCATCAAGTTTTGGAAGGTTGCAAGATTATATTTAGTAGGGGTCTTCCGGCCGAGGAAACACAACCACATTTGCACCCCCCTTTGTGGCGTTTAGAATAACAGTTTAAACAGTTGTACAACCAAGATTGATGAGGAGGTAACCCGTATTTGTTGCCAGGCTCTTGGAACTGACAAGGTATTGTTGCCTTTATGATACATTATAAATTTCAAATATTGTTAGATGTTAAATGCTTATGTCTTGTTTAGGTAAATTGGGCACTTGCGACTAAGATATGTTGTTAGACCTGCATGGTAAAGCCAGTTTTAAGTAATTTAGAAACATTAATGCTGTGCTCTTCTCGATTTTGTTGTTGACCATTTGATGCTTTGCATTTCTCGTCCACCATTGATGGTTGCACATGGGGAGCAGGTTGGAAGCTTCTGCGCTTCTTTGTCGTCGTGCAGATGAGAGCAATTTCCTCTCTAACTGATTTCATTATTCCTATAATCCTAGCCAAAGCCTAAACCAAAGCAGAAGAAATTTGTCACACACACTACATCAAGCTCTTAGCTGGATCTCCAACAAGTTTCACTTCTGGCGATGGTGTGTTAAAACATCTTGTCTTGCTTCACCCGAGGTTGTGTTTACTTGGCCTCAATTCAAAAGAGCTGAAAAGTTTGGCTCTGTTGACTGGGATGAAGAGCGCAGCAAAGAGATACTTCAACCATTCTTTATCAAAATTATCAGGTCATTCCCAAACAGGAAATAGTAAGTCCGGCCCGTCCATTTGGCAATCAGATTTTGATGATAACAATGCCTGTTTTGGATGCCAAATATGGCTTTTGCATTTCATGGACATTCCATGGTCTGAAGTTACCATTGAAGGTTATACCCTACTGCTGGAACTTCTTGTACAGTACAAAAGAATCATCGTACCTACAACCTTTGTCGAGGCAGGTATTTGGAATCAGGTAAATTTCTCTGGAAAGAAGAATAATGCTAATCCACGGTGATTAGTCCAGAGCAAGTGTTAGAACATATGCAATATTGTTTCAAAAAAAGGTGCAGCAGAATTTGCACTAACCAGCCAAGACCTTGCCAAATGACTTATTCCATTCTCCAATGCCAAAGATCAGAATGAACAAAGGAAAGAATTTTTATAAGGAGATGAGCTTTATATCTTGCTCCTGGCAATGTCCATTAGTTGTAAAACTACGTTTGTTATGAGAGCCAGTTCTGGTGAGACCTTCAGCACTCCTCACTAATCTTTCTAACATTTTTCACTAATCTTTGTTTCATCTTTTTGGCCTCATAGAATTATATCTATTGCCCAATCAAGTTTGTGGCCTTGCACAATGCAAATGCCTAACCATCCTTGCGGCAAAAAATTAAGAGATTATGTTTGTTGTTTTAATCAACCCCTTCTAAAAAAAATAAACAAATTTACACAATCACAATAAATAAACAAAATTTACACAATCACAATATTCGCAGTGGGTTTAATGTTTTATGTAATGAAATAAAAAGTGAGATGACGATGAATATAGACATAATGTGGACCCAAAGTCAGCTTGAAGCAAAAAAAAAAAAAAAATTCAGGTTTGCAAAATGTAAGTGTCTACGATGACGGATATCAAGTCTGAGATGACGATGAATATAGTACCAAAGTATCCTACACTAACATTGCTTTTGGGTCTCAAAAAGGGCCACTAACCCGACCACTAACTTTTTTTCCACTACTCCTTTTTCTTTCATCATTGCCATTGCTTTTTGGTCCACTAACAAAGGCCACTAACTTTTTCCACGATCATTTGGAAAATTGCTTTAGACAACTAAAGCTAAACATCATTAAGGGTGAAATCACACTTACGGCTAGACAAAGAATGGGGTGGGTTTTGAGTCTTAGCCGGGGATGGGAGATGCCGAGATGAGTAACATATCTCCTCTGGTATCTCACAAAAAGGGTGTCATGTCGAAGGTTTTCTTTCTCTCCATATAATTGTACCTGAAGCTTACAATGTTGAGGTGTTTCTTTGAGGATCATGCATATGGCTGATAAACCGTATAGATGGGAATGTTATAGGGGCATGTTCTTGCATTAATCTTTCCTCTCTTTTTCTACATTCTCTTCTGCCTCTATTCTTTCTCTTTTATGTTGTTGTCTCTCTTATGACTTTATTCTTCTCTTTCCACTTTCTTCTCTTCTCATCTATTATATCTATTCTTTATATTTTCTCTCGATACTGGAGTACTTTACTCTTTCATGTTCTCTCGCTATCCTCCCTTATCTATTCTCTCTTTACCATTTCTCTCTACTCTGCTTTCTTACAACAGGCCTGCCAAGTTGGGCCCTTATTAAGGCAACTTAGGATCATCTCCCTTGACCATTGTAATCATACAATATTTGTTTGTGCAAGATGGTGGGGTTGGACAAACTTATATGATGCAATGCACTTCATATATATTCAAGATAAAAGAAATAAAATTTTAATCCTAATGAATAACATGTTTACTTCAATCCAAATCCCTGTATGTACAATACAAATCATAGATACAAACAAGGTTTCCTCATAAATCATATAGTTTGAAAGGGGAATCAATTTAACACTCTTAAACATATAAAATAATCAACTCCTAGCTCTGCCTCTTAGGCCGCTTTCGGCTACATTCACCGCTTCTGGCTACACTCGGGGAGTACCTTGCCCAACTGATCACACAATATACGAGGAGGTTAGGCCACAAGGACTATGGGGTTTAAGGGTGCGGTGAATGCTATGGTATCATACACAAGCAAATAATATAATCCAACTTACCCAAAGCGTCCCACCACGTAATTGCACTCCAATGTTAGTATCCATATCAAATGTCAAGTGCCACATTCATAGTGTATGTATCAACCATAAAACATAAAAATATCGAACTTGAATTCCATCACGCAATGGATGCTCTTACCCGGCCATATGGCCTCGCTCGACCAGCCTTGCAGGCAGACCGAAGGGGTAAGCCTCATATGTATACACCCTATCCACAACGCCTCCGGCATTGGAGGACTTCTTATAAACCATGTAGCGCTTAATGAAGGACCCAAGCCGTAGGTGACAACGCTCGGCGTCAAACCTGGCTTAAAATTCCAAGCCCTTAAGCCCGGGAGGACTTACACTCATGCATGCCATCATAATACACATGCTGAGTCATACATTACATATTACAATATTATACCACCATAGCTACATTCTAATGCAATGTAATGCATTTCATACTCATTGATCACAAACCAAGCAATGCCGGTTAGGAATGAAAATAAACAAAACATCGAGTGTTCTTACTCAAATTTCAAGTTACTTTTCCCTCGTAGCAGCATTTGATATTTGAGAAAGTATTTTGGATGTCATGGATGTTACCAATGTGGCATGACATAATAATGCTACATGTTTATCCATTGTCCGTCTTATGCATAGATAGGTTGTTTCACTCGGTGGATCCATGAGTATCCTTTGAGATTTTATTCTTGTCTTGCATCTTTACTTATAATTGACTTCTGATTAAATAAAAACTGACGTCCTTCAACAAAAAAAAAAAAAAAAAACAAAAAAAAGCAAAGGCACACCGTAAGGCTTTTGCAAGGTCAAATTGGTTAGGCTTGGTGGCTAGTTTAGCTCAGGTTGGTGAAGCTGAATTGGCTGCAGAGTGTTTTGAGAATATGAAAAATCATGGAATTCAACCGAATGATGTTGCAGTCCTTGGCATACTCACAACACTCAATCGCATGGGTTTGGCGGATGAAGGCTTATGGTATGCCAGTCCATGAGTGACAACAGGGGCTTAAACTTCAACCTACTTTTTAAGCCATGCAGATGTTTTCAAAGAGGCGAGAAAGATTTTATTGCTTTTACCACGAAACCTAATATTTGTCTATGGGTGTCTTTGCTCCTTTGCATGCAAAAATGCACTCACCCAATACAAAAACTAGAAGAAGATGCTTTGAAGCAATTACCCTGTAAATCCCTTCCATTCTAGAGCTTATGTCTTGATGGCCAACATGTATTACAATGCCCACAAGGAAGGACATGCTTTATGATAGACCACTAAGGGTGCTTGAGTAAGTTTAAATCTTATTCTTCGAGAAATGACCAATCATTTGGAACCTCAGATGCTCGTCATAATCTACTTGTCCTTTCGATATGTGAAACAAGATTTGAGTCAGTGAAATGAAACAAATCTTCTCCCAATGCCAAATTCCGGGTGGTACGGAGTTAAATGTTGGGGCATGTATTATGTTTCACTGGTTTATGGAGAAAGGCATGAAACCATTCCTTGAGATTGTCATATGTATAGATAATGTTAATCCATAATGAGAGAGACCTCTTGTGTTAGCAAATGAAGAGTATTAATGTAGTTAATCAACCACAAAGTTTTACAAGATTAGGGGAAAGAAACATGCTCAAGTGTACATGCTACATGCCCATACTATGATGACTTGGTCAATTTGCAAGTGTCTTTGTTTATTACAAACCAACACTTTCTTTGATGAGGAGTAAATTTCAAATGTCGTTGTTTTGAGATACTTATCCAACCAGATTGATTTCCATTTCCAAATGCGGATGTGCACTTTTATCATCATGCATATGAAAGGAACCCCGTGGCCATAGAATCCTATCCACTTCAATTAGAATGTGTAGAATATTGCACTTTGCCAAAACAACAGTTGCCATGTTTCATTCTAATAATTATAGCAAACTACAGGATATTTACAATTCTTGCTTCCTTAAAAAAAAAGCAACCTAGTCTCCAAAAAAAAAACAGCCATGTACATCAATTATGTCAAAGCTCTAGGATAAGGAAAAGCTTCACACCGGAACAAATGACTATATGGGCAGGACTAATTTTCTTTGAGGGTTAAAGTTTTTGCCAACTATGATGTCCCGCCTTTAAAAGTTGTAAAAATTTGAAATAGCAAATGTATTAGTAACACTCTAGACATCGAATATCATGCAATGACTAATTACCTTCCATATCCATGGTGGATGTATAACATTTGCAATACTTTCTCAAGTCCACCATGAATCTAGTGATTTGCCATGTGTGGTAATCGCTTATAATTCATAGCATCTAATAATCTAAATGGTGCAAGCTAGTATCGGTTCATCATTAATCACCATTTCAATGAATGTCCTCCGGCAAATACCATAATTCATAGCAGGAGGATAATCAAATGCCGTATAGCTACTATAAATTCATCTTTAATCACTATTTCAATGAATGTCTTTCGACAAGAATCTTGTGGCATTAGAATTTTGCAAAGCAGAGGTGATTCATTCTCCATACAATAAAATTGTTTCAAAGAGTTGTTTATCGCATGGTGCATAATTTGCATATTCTTGGCTACAATCTTCCACTCATTGAACTAAATGGTTCCGCTAGAATACTTAAGGAACTATATTGAATTGCGTATAATAGTGTGTGAGCACCGACTTTTGCCTATATGGGTATGTTTCTCACCGCAAAGTGCCATGCTTGTGCCACTAAGCCCAATGCATGTACTTTCAATTCCTAAGGTTATTGCAAGTACAAGTAAATTGTGCATAAAAATGCGTAAGATTTGGATGACCAAATTAAGATATATAACCATGGCGATCTTTTTGCCCTTTACCCGGCATTCATTTTGAACATGCATTCACAAAAAAACAACAGGTCATAGCAAACTAATGTATGCTAGCCAATTTGAAGAAAAAGCTCCAGTGCTCCATATGTTGGCAAGCCGGTGGACTTTTGATCAATGGTCATCTTTATGAGAAATGTTGCGGTTGGATGTCAATGTTTCGCAACTCAAAAAGGGAATGAAATGTGAAGGAGCTTCATCATTGCCATAGCTATTTAGAAAGATTTTCGAAGTTTCCCTTCGAACCACAATTCCTTGGATAGGTGACATCATTGCACAAAGCACCCATGTCATAACATGAGGCAAACATCAAAATGTCACATACCACTGACCAAGATATTGCTGGTGTAAGAAAGCTTCCCTACTATCATGCTTATTGCAAAAGTGCAAGGACAAACACAAAAACTTGAAGTGCTTTGTGCTTTTGAAACAGTTGTTTGATCCATAAGCTCCTCCTCATATTTCTATTTTTTGCAGATCAAGACTATATCCCCGACAACTTTCTATCCTCCGGATTTTGATTTGAGATAAGGGCAATGTCGTAAATCGAAATAATAAAGTATAATGCAAAAGTTCCCCGATAATAAAGGCCTTCAAGATTAGAATATTGGCATCTAAGAACTTCCCGCAACAAAAGGTCAAAACCGAGAACAACTAAATTTAGAACGAAATGAGAAAAGACTTGCCTTTGAAAAGTGCATTCATTAAGTAACTTTTCCCTATTACTCTCGGCCCCTCCTCGACACCATATCTTGCAAATGCGGTCTTATCATCCAAAGAAAGAAATTTCTAGAACATAAGAGTTTCTTGCTTGCAATGTAGAACCTTAGGAAGCTCGAGAATCGGCTTTGACCCGGCCGTGTATGGACCTCATTAACGAAAAATAAAACGCGATCACGAGCTTCAAAACCACTCCCCCAACATTCTTAAAATAATCCCAAGAATCTGGGAGAGGGAACGCCATGTAAAATGCGGGTACGGCTACCAACATCCTCCCATTTTTAAAAAGAAGATTTGTTGCATTATCATATGATGATTATGTTGAATTGATTACGTTTTTGAATCCCATACTTTGACATCGAGAGCATGGTATAAGTTCCTATACTCATGACATGATTATTTGCTAGCTTCCGGTGAACATTAATTAAATTTCAAACACGACAAAACCGACCTACTTCCAAAATAACCACGCTTGAATGACACTAAGTCCATAAATGCCTAACCTACGGACTTTTCGCAATTAAACATATCCACGCCGCACCTCCACCTCACCAAAATCTGAGATGCAACACCTCAAAGAAAATCCGAGGTGTGAGTTTTAAAATTCAATGGTAGTCTAATAACACCAAACCTAAATAAAACCAAACAAATCTTACATTTGTGAACGTCCACAGAAGGAAATTTACGGTTTTTATGCTTTGTTTCAAAACAAGAAACCAAAGATGGATCGAGCTCGGTAGCCGCCAATGCTCTGCCAAGAAACCTCCTCGAAGGTTTTTTATTTTCGAAGTTAAACTTGAAAGCCATAAGCTAGGAAAGCCATAGCCATAGCTCAAACCCGATGAAAGCCATAGCCATAGCTCAAAACCTGTTAAAAGCCATAGCCCAGAAAGCCATAGCCATAGCTCGGAAGCTTTGAAGCCGGAAGGAAGTCCCCTTTAGCGGAAGCTCCTCGATAACCGGATCTTCTATCTATTAAGAAGCCGGATCCGTAAATGGGCAGGTTTGATGATTTGGAGGAGGAAAGAACCACCCGATTTCGGTGGAGCCTTTAGGCTATGCAGAGTTTTTTTTTTTTTTTGACGTAGTAAAAATTTCCTCCCCAATGGACATTTACGAGCGCACCATTGGTTCGAGGGGGTTTCCGGCGCAGGCCGCTGGCTGCCGCCGCCGCGCGGCCGCTCAGCGAAGCGGGGCCAGGGGGTTTATTTCAGAAACCCTCCCCAATGCGGTTTCCTCCATCTAAAACCTTTATGGTGTGTTGCAGTTTTTTTTTCGTTCTTCAACGGACAATTCAATTCCAGGCGCGATAAATAGGTTGAAGCTAATGGCGTACAGAGAAGCTATTCGCCAAGCTCTCAGAGTAGCGGGGAATAGTCGCTTCAACAAATGCTTGGTACGTGTAGTCTCTTGTCTTGCTTATTTACTCACTGTGAACTAGTTTAGAAGTATTAGGTTTTGATGCTCATATTAATACAGAATACCTCGTGGATCATTCAATAAGTCCGGTCGGATCAATTCGAGGTCAACCCTTTTCCTCCTTCGCTAGATCTTCCTCTAGATGCCAAGATCATTTTATTCAGAAGAGAAGTGAATTTTCATCTGTCCTGGAAGGAAACAGCTGGAAGTGGCAGTATGATCTCATTGATGCATCACCCACTAACCTTAGTTTGAGCACTCCTTGCTTTTTGTTGCTAAACCTTAGGCGTTTGTCTGCACAGACTAAACAGAATGCAGAGAACAATATGCAAACCGCAGAGAATGTCCTGAATGGGGCTTAGCCCCAGATGTGCAGAACCATGATGGGCAAAATTCTCAGAACTTTCAGCATGAGGAGATTGTAGGCCCAACTGTAGAGAAGGATTTGTCTGCAGCTGCAAATGAATTCAGAAAAAGCATTAGCACTTTAGTAGATGTCATTTCCGGTTTAAAATCTTCCCTTATTGCAATGGGGGTATTGCAGTTAGTTGCTGGAAGTTGGATATCATATTTTAACCCCTCATTGCAAAGTGCCAGTTTATGGGTTTGTACATCAAGCACATGTTTGTCCTTTGTGTTGGCTTACTTACTCCACCAGACTATGAAGCCTGTCAATTTCTTTTCAACACTTGAGGGAAGAAGCAGATTGAAAGTTATTACGTTGGCTCTCCAGGTTATTAAAGCATTGTCAAATTGTTTTGCAAGGACCAAAGTTGTGGTTAAATTGGTAGCTGTAATTCTCCTGGCTGGTTTATCAACTGAGATGTGGTCATTTTGGATCAAAAAATTGCAGGAAGGGCATCCATTTGCAGAAAAAAGGCAGTAAACTGTTTTTTGCCTTTCTTGCAAAAAACCTGTTGAAGAAAGGCTTATTTAGATTGTTAAATCTATTGGTTTTCTGACACTGACTGTGGTCCACTATGACGATTATTTCCTGCTTGGGTCTTGGGTGATTTCTTTGATAATGCTGGATCTTAGTTCTAGAAGTGGATTTGCTTTTGGGCCTAATGACTCTACTCCTGTCCTGTCTGCATAAGAGTTCTGTCTGACTAACAAAGAAACAGACATGACGTACAAGGTAGTCAGACAAGAGGTTTGCACATTGCAATTTAACTGCAATGTGCTAGATGCTTGAAACCATGTCTTAATCATGTCTATTTAAGTCGATAGTATTCTTTATTGTGTAAAATAAATGCGCATGCTTGTAAAAAATGAACACAGTTTGTCTCCCTTAAATACTTCATGGCATTTTGCATGGGCATAGCACTAATTCCTGTCTCCCTTACATTTTTTGTGGCATTTTGCATGGGCATACATACTGTTCTGCATTAGATGAACAGATCAAATAATGTGGAGAGATGCAACTATGGAACAAAAGACTCAGAAGGAAACTAGGCAGTGGATTTACTCCCTTTTTAATAAGGATAGCATGCATATTTTCTGATTGTGATAAAAATGAATGTGCAAAATGTCAGGACAGCTAGGAAGATATGTTCATTTATGTTTCTTTTTCTCCCATGGAACTCCTTTATCCCTAACCAGATAAGCAAGCTGCAACTTCTAGATGAATGCAGATCAGTGAACGCTGGGCATTATAGCATCTTATTGAATTTTCTTTTGCTGCCCATTTGCTGTAAAATGCTATTTTCAACCATAAATTTAATATCTTGGAAAATCAGCCTTTGAACACTCCTTACCTTTGCTGAATACTTGCCTGTACTAGCTTTTGCCAATAAAACACGGTATTTTTTTAATCTCCATACGTATCTAAAAGTAAAACTGTTAGTAGCCACTACAACATGATGACATATTGTTCATATTTAGCTCTAGCTCTGAAATATGCAGGTATTGAAAGCTTATGTATTGAAAGATTATTTATTGTGTTAAATTTGTTAACAGATCAGCTTGTTCTTCTACGTCAGCAAACAAAAACATAATAGAATATCCATGGTTACAACAGAAGATCCCAAATTAGGGCAAATTAAAGGGGAGGTCACCAATAGTGGATCACGGTTGTCCAATAGAGGAAATCAGGGCCAAATGAATTAATTTGGCCAATAGTTGCTCACCACATTATTATTCTCCCAACCTCGACCGTTGATTACAATGGGTAGAAAAAGTGGGTTTAATCTTGATCATTTAATCTTGTTCCATAATAGGATATTTAAACGATTCTTACTATTTAGAGACAGACCTATTCCATCTGAGATTTTTTGGGGATATATGTACCCAATTTTTTCCAAGAAAAGTATATACAATACTTCAAACTAAGAGCTCTTATCATGCATCATTTCATTTCAAATGTTTCCTTGTCGATGATCTTAAGTGGTCCACTATTGGTACACCCCCCACATAAGAAGAGGCGTGGTGTGTGTTGACATCCAGCATCTCATTCCGTTTCTGTTTTTCTTCTGCTTCTTCAATCTACTTTCCTGTTTTATACTCAGACCACTTGTACTGCATCTTTGATTTAATCAATCTACATTATTTCTCCTGTGACTTAATAGGTTATGGGACCACGTCTCAGCTAATCAAATCCACCTAAGACGTATGTCTCATCTTCTTTTTCGCATCAATCTTCACTCATATATGCAATCATGCTGTCATGAAGTCACTTCCAGTTTCTGAGTTTGAAAAATTCGGCTCCATATGGTTTTATAACCCATTTCCGCATGATCTTGGGCCAAGAATTTGTTGCCCAACCAATTTCTAATATGATGTGCATCTAAACGATACATCGCGGATTTGTGTAGTTTTAATGCCAGAAAGTCATTAAGATCCATTTATGGATCATGGAAGATGGATCGACGCTAGGCATATGAGGTGGCCGTGGTGCTAGTAATCTAGTCCTAGTCATTTCTTTAGAGGAAACTTCTTTTGTTTTTTTTTTTTTACTTAGAAACCAAGAGCAAGAAAATTCAAGGAAATGGTTTGGACAACCTGGCTTGCAAAATGGTGCAAATTTGGATAAAGCATAGAATAGGTATTTACCATGTGATGTCCTCCTGAAACTCCAAATTTTCAACATAGTAACTAACTCATACTTGAACTCTTTCAAGACTGCAAACTCACAAAACTTGTAGTTCTCATAAATTATGACTGAAAACTCAACTTCTATGTTTCAAGCACTCATGTTAACCCGACAGAAAACAAGCTCATCACAATTATCAAGATAAGAGCATAACCATTAATGTAATTTGAATAGCTTTACTTGCAATTATTGACACCGAAACAATGGGTCCCTCATGCAAGGCTGGTAAATGCTCCAAACGTGCTTTGAGTAGGCTGATAGACATCAAAAGCATGGCCTCATCTATGAACTTCTACAGAGTATCGGGTTAAACTGAATTAATTGTTGGACTATCAGTCCAACATGTTATTGTATCTCAAAATTTTTGTTGAGTTCTGTAGACTATCTGCAAAGAAAAACTTTCTCTAACCGATGTATTGATTGTTGATGGATGAGCCTCCTGAAGAAGTGTCTGTCTGTTGTAACTTCTTGTGAGTGCCATTGCTCCAAGAAGTCTTCCTTCACTTCCGTTATAATGCTCCATCTTACTTGTATGGTACTCGCATTGTATAAGTATGGGGATTCCCCTCATCAACAACTCCATATCGTCGAGAGGGCCCTCCATCTAACTCACTCCCTTATGATGGCCAAGTGCTCAAGCAGAGGACACGAAGGTGTCCTTCGGTCAATTCCTCCTCTAGACTACCTATACGTGGAAGTGCATGTAAATGTTAGCACATGGCATACACATAAATAACATAATACATTATCATAAAGAGTGGCTCCATCCATTCCACGTGTAACATGGGCAGCTTAATGAAGTTTATATGTATGTTTATTTTAATGTTAAAGATTGTACACGTGTAACCACCAAAAAAATTCGTAGGAATCGAGGTCTTTCTAGAAACCACTCTTGCATTTTGGAACGCCTCGATTTTTCTTAAAGCTTCGATTAAAATTTTGGAGGGATCTAGTTTCATCTTTGTATACATATAGAAGGGAGGACCACGATCGATTGAGCCAAGTTTGAAGTTAAAGGTGGTGGTAGTTTCCAGATTCATCATGACAACAGAGATAAAAGAAGGGTGGGTCATAACTTTTTTTCTTATGTTTACCGCACCAACTCTAATCCTTTGATTTAGAATAGCGGGACGCCAACGCCCTTTTCTCACTGGATTAATCTTCATAAATGTTTGAGCGCCTAGGTTAATCCACTTCCTTTGATTCAAATATAACGTTGATCCGTGGTATTAGGGTTTGTGGAAAAATTTTGAATAGGACTTTTGGGTCAAAATCGATTCGAAAGTAACTCCAGAGCATTCAATTTGATCGGTGTTGGGGTGTGTGAAAAAGTTTTCAACAAATACTCTAGAGCAGTGATATAAGAGCGTTGATATAAGAAGCTTATACCGCCTAGATCTTCATGCAACATTGTGAAACTAAAACATTAGTGGTCGCCTCAAGTGGTCGTTCTGCCAATAATTCCCTAGTCAAGATAGCTCTAAAATACTAAATGGAGGTCCGCATTGTGGAATGATTGGGTCGCTTCAAGGCCTTGAGAAAGTTAGTCGATTGAATGGCAAAGATCTCGAGGTCATGGAAGTTTTGAGGCGCCATGGCGTAGCAAACCAAAGTCCACACTCGCATAATTCAAGAGGGTCCCTAAGCTTGCTAGGCAACGCTAAGAACATCGTGCCACTTTGCAAATTGTAGATGCAAGGCGATGCAGGTTCACAACATGTATTAATACTGTAAATCTTCACGCTTGGGTTTATTAAAGGGGAACTTGCTAGATTTTGTGGTGCACTTTGAAAGCGTTTTGTGTAATCTTTTTTCTTAGAGAAATAAAGTGGACTGTGTTTGAGGTTTGGGAATGGTTGTATGAATCGAGTAGCATGGCTCACCGCGAAATTTTGCAAGCAGAGGATGTATTTCGTCCTATGATAAGTTTTTTAGGAAGAATCAATTGTCTGCCTGTGATTGATAGATGAAGAGTTAAGTAAACATTGTCGTTGGATTAAATTTCAGTGTGAGTAAGGCAAACAGTTAGAAATTTAACTGAATCACATTTGCACCCAAAGATAAATTGGTGCGACGTCCTTGTGGAGGCTGTGATCTTGGAATGAGGAAGCATCTAGCACCTTTTCTTCTGCCATCCCATCCTGTGATATATTGTTTCATAAGCAACAGAGCATTGTTCTCTGTTTCTCTGTTCACATTTGGGAACTTGATGTCAGAATCATTACCATGTTCTTATGCGCACTTGAAAGGTACATGCATTCACATAGTTTGGCATTGATCTGAGGATTCAAGGTTAGTTTATGATTTACAGATGCATTCTTAGCACCTATCGACAAAAGGGCATTTACATTAGTTGTTTACAGACAATGGCGGGTATTGCAGCTGGAGGCAAAACTACATGTTTTGGCATGTTCGAGTGTATTTCGCCATATAATAATTATCCCTATGTGCATCCGCTTCTATGATGATACTTTCTTTCATTTTAAGCGCTTTTGTGGTGCCATGCCTATAAGAAGAGATGTATGCGTGAGATAGCAAATGACATTGTAAACCGTGGACTTTAATGTTTTGAAGCCGAAGTCACTATCGAGAGCGATGGTTCAACATGTTCAACAGAGATGAGTTTTATCAATTTTAAGATCCATAGTGGCATTCAATTGGCTATCAAGAATGACAAATTGATCGCTGGCCCAATAGTGAATGCTTTTTAGCTTAGCGGAGGAAAGGTCGATCAACCAAAGATTTTATAATCACCGTGATCTTCTAGTTTTCTAAAAACACCAAATTCCAACGGAATTTAAGAATCACCAATGCTGATTTGAAGAATAGGAGTGATGCCTTGAGGGCATGTGATGCAACCATTGGCTAACTTGATTCATAAGGAGCATGATATAATTGAGTGATGCCAAGTTGTTTCCTCGAGTTTGTCCGTAACAGGTTAATGCATAGGTCCCATCAATTAGGACATGATTAATATGTCCCTTGTATGAAATTTGGGCATGGAAGTAGCTATCAGCGACAACACGGTAACAATTGGGTAGAGGAAATTGTTCTCGAGGGTAGGACATAACTTCAAAATGGTAGGAAGACAAAGAGGAATTTTGATCTTAGTGAGCTCTTCTTGGAGCTCCCTAAATGGGCTAAAGGATCTGCAGGATCCAATGGGGGCCGGTTCTTTGGACATGGAGGCTGAAACTTCCTTTGAGGAACTCTACTTTAGCAAAGAATGTTGGGATCTGGCTAAGGCGTGAAGTAGGCATAGACGCCGAGGGTGTCTTCGTGATGTTGTTGAACGCGAGTGGTAGCGCCAACATTTGCTAGCTGTAAGGCCCTTCAACAAATTTTGCATGAGCTTGAAAATACTTTGATGGACCTTGGGAATAACATAAGTCATGAGTTTTCAAGGTCGGAGCAAAATGCACCGCCTTGGGTTGCTCAAAGCTGAACAAAGGTCCGCCGCAAAAAAGGTGCTACGCGGTCTTGTGGCATGAGCGTCAAAGTGCGAGTGCCGAGGTGCTGGCGGGAGACTAGACCAACCCACTTGGATTGTTGCACATGAAGGTTCAAAGCTTGATAGATTTCTTCTTGGGTTTGTTGGTCCAACACAGCGGGCCGAGGAGCTTGTTGATTTGTCGTTGTTGAGATGCCCGAGGTGGTTTCTTTTAAGGTGGGGGCGTGGGCCTTGTTTTCCATTAGCTACCCAGAGTTGATAGGCTATGAGGTGCACCGAGGCAGTTTGGTTATTGCCTGAAAGTTGTACTTGAACTTGGGGGAGTTGTGGGCACGCCGTGGTGGTGTGGCCCCACTCCTGCAGTGATAACATTGAGCATTCGCTGGATCAAAAGGAGTGTGTGAGTTTTGTCCTTGTGATTGCTGAGGTTGCTGAGTTTGTGGATATTACTGCGGTAGTGGATATTGCTGAGGTTGTTGATATTGCTGAGGCATCGTTTGGACTTGAAAGACCATTTTTTGTCGAAAAGGCGTGGGATGTGAGCGCGTGCATTCTTCAGTAGCGTGGTTGCACATGTTGCAACGCTTGCAGTGAGGAGGACCATTCGTGGAATTGCATTCATGCCCTTGATACTTACAAATGTGGCACCAGATTTGACTTCGCTGTTGGGGAGCAGATGGATGAGGTTGGACTATGTTTTGTGGAATCATGACAAGAGGAATGAAAGGAACATCATGGAAGAATCAATTGACTAATGATTGACCAGTTCGATAGCATGGTCCCCGGCTTTGGTCGCAAGTATTTAGACATAAGACTAATAGAAGAAGGTAGTTCTTGTAGAAACCGCACCAAGATCCGACTGCGTGGGATACTCTTTGAGCTTGCTAACCAAGATATGCAAACGATCAACAAAATCACGCAGGCAGATTCTCCGTGGGTTGTTGTTGAAGATCATTGAGTTGCTTGAGGAGTTGTCGATCATCATTTGTGGTACCATAATGTGACAGTAAAGGCCGCTCTTCATTTCTAGCTAGTTTCTTTCCAATGATTTTATTGGCCATGAGCCATCGATGGAGTTCTCAGAGCGCTAAAGAGAGAAAATGTGAAACTTGATCTAGGCCCCGAGAGTGTCCATTTAAAATAGCAAGGGCTTCAAATTCTTCCATTGCACCCGGAGCACTTTGATCAAGGATAGGTTTCCCTTTGCATTCCCAAAAAACCGGATGTGTCAAGGGGGTTCACTTTTTGCCATACAATGTCGAAAGTGACTAGTAGGGGGTTTTGGACCTATTTCCACCGATACGGCGGAGTTAGGGGGTTTTGACCACTACTTGGTAAGTTTTGTATGGAAGGGGTCAACTTTGGTTTTCAAAACCGATATCTGGGTGTTTTGGTCACCCCGCATGCACATGGCATATCCCCTTTTGTATAAGTGCATCCCCGGGGATGTGTAAGTTCGAGATCGTGAGCTTGATCGAGACGAGAAGACCATGAAAACCTTGGTAGAAAGCTGGGGTACATAAGAATAAGCGTGTCCATGAGGCACAAATCAAGGCTATGAGCAAGGCATTCATGAGGAACGTGATCCAAGTGGTCCGTAAATTGATGGGTCATTAGGCATTATCCCTTATGTGCCATCTCCGCTCAATTTGAGATTACCAATATTGTAGATATTGACATGAGGTTGAAAAGATAGTGAAGACTGAAATTTTGGACATGGTTGGGACCAAAAGAAACATGAGTGTAGCCTATACCATGTTTGTGGTGAAGACGATTATAAGGCAATGGCGCTTTGCCAGAGGGAATATGAATATAAGTACTCTCTAGCATTTGGAAGTAATGAGAAGTGTGATGCCGTGGAGTGTGATGGGTGGATGGGGTTGAGAACAATATTTGCAATTGAGAGGGACCCCCGCCTCGAAAAAAGACGCGAGGAGTGGGAGGGCTTGAATGAGCATGCCGAATATAAACGGCCTCCTTTAATGTCATACATACGGCATCATACATATTGGCGAAGCAGCCTTCTAATGCTGATCTGCGGATCAAATCTAGCCGCTATAATTTGGCTTAGAAGCTCGCCTTGAGTGAAAGCACTAACATACATCTTGAGGTCTGAAAAAAACTAAGACCCAAAAGGGCGGCATAAAGATGTTTAGGATTTGTTCTCGATTGTCCGCAAGACAACCCTCCGTGGAGGACCCTTAGATCAAACAGCATAAAGTCCTTTATATAGAGTGTCATGCGAGATTTTGCAAAGAGATGAGAACAGAAATAACAAAATGCAAAAGCAAAAGAAGCTTTATACCAAGATAAGAATCCTTTGAATATCAGAAAAAGTACAGAGGTCTTGTAAGAAGTCGACACACAAAACCAAAACAAGACGACTAAGTATCATCTAAAAACTTGAGATCTAACTCCACTGATATATATAGTACAACGGCCTTTGGCCCAAAATAGATATATGGCAGGGCCTTTGTGATCTCGGTTACCAACTCCCGGATCATATGCTTGATTTGTGGGAATCTTTGCAAGGTTTGCCATTAGTGCCCAAATCCCGCCAAGTTAAGGCCCGACTCCCAAGTGGTGGTCACTTGTCTTATCCGGGTCCCCTTCTTTGACTTCGGAGACGGGTTTCTACGTTTTTTTTTTTTTGGGAGGGGGGGCATGGGCCTGCTACCCCGATGCTTGACCTTGACCCTTGCCCTTGGCCTATGTTGTGCTTCAGAATAGTCCAGTGCCTGGTGGCACATGACTAACAATTATGAATAAATGAACGTAGCATATATATAAAAGAGGAAGATATAGAAAGATGAAAATCAAGGAAGGGGGAATCACGAGAAATATAGAGCAAAAGGTACCAATAGGGAAACTGGGACAACTAATGCAAAAAAAGTTGAGTGCGACGAGATACTTAAGATAGAGATAAACTAAAAAGGAAGAGAAAAAAGGAGGCAATAGACATTAAGAAAGGCAAAAACAGAACAAAAGAAATGGTCACTAAGGTAACAAAGGAGGAAACAAAACAAAAGCATAGAGTTAGCAAAGACAAATCAAGAATACGTCAAGAAAGACCCATAGGATCAAACTTCCAAACAATGATAAAGATATAATGTAAAGGATCAACCAAAGAAATAAGGGCACATGATAGAAATTTCAATGATGTGACCTATGGAACCAGATAGGGTAACAGCGCAAAGGGACAAAGATGAGCTAGAAGGAAAGCAGGACTATAGACCAACTGGAACAAAGAAACTCCCATCAATGTTTCAAAACATGGGGCAACATGGGATTGATGAAAACTTAGTGAGGATATACAAGACAAAAAATAATGCAAGTTGTCGAGAATGAAACAAATAACAAAGGATTATTGTAACTCTAAATACACCATATAGATTCGCTTGAAATCTTATATTATTTTCATGACCTTTGTTATACAAGATAAGAAATTTTGTACTTTGCATACCCCACAAATGAGAAAAATTTATGTGACGGTAGATTAAGGAATAAAGGGGTGAATATGCCTATCCAATGCCTCGTTGTTCGGAGTCACCCCCCGTGTGAATATGCACCCAAAACCAAAGGGGGTTTAAGGGGGATTTTAATTTAAATGTGTTGGACCTAATGGTTGTGTTAATTAATGTCAATGGTAGTTATGTGTTGGTTGTTAATGTCAATAGTTGTTATGTGTTGGGGATTTAATTTTTATATGTTGGATGTTAATGGTTTGTGTTGCAAATTTTTTTTTTTTTGTTCCTTCTGGGCCTTGGGGACACCCCCCTAGGTGTGACAAGAATTCTAGAATTCAAACCAGAAAAAAACTAGAATTCATTTGAGGCTTTCATCACCGTAGCTTTTGAATTTGATCACAATAAAACAAATAGAACATAAGTAAAAGTTACCATAAAGATAGAATGTGATTGATCCCATTATTCTAAAAAGTCATAAAGTTTGGCAACACCCATACACAAACATTTTTCAACTGAATTTAACAAAGACCTTTGGCCTCTATGGATTCTTGTGGTGAGAAACCAAAGTGGGAAACTTTTTCTCGCTTTTGTTAAGGATCTAGAAGCCTTGAATTTGCTTAATAATAACCTCAAAATCTAAAATGCATGGTAATTTTTGCAAGCTTCATTCGGAATGAGCCATAAAACAATATCCAAGAGCGCTAACTCGTATTAATCAACTGGTAGGATGTGAAAGCCTATCAAACCCGGCCGAAAAATTGCTGTTTTAGCATAGATAACTTAACCAAACATATCCATATCATACACTATCAAAAAGATCTCGGAGAGAGCTTTCCAACGCAATAAAAATCATCTCAAACAGAGCTCTGGATCAAAAGTTATAATAAGAAACGTGTTGCCGGCGGGGAAACTGCACTACATGCGCCCTTCAAGCCCTTCATGTGCCCATTATGCACCACACACACAAAAAGAGGGCTTTTGTTGTGAGCCATTGGTTGTTGACCATGGAAAAAAGGCTAAAATCAATGGCCCTTCATGTGCCCATTATGCACCACACGCACAAAAAAAGGGCTTTTGTTGTGAGCCATTGGTTGTTGACCATTGAAAAAAAAAAAGGCTAAAATCAATGGCTCAGAAATGGTGCACTCTAGATGTACGCATTAGTACATCCATTTGAATACATCACGAAATCATAGGAAAACCTTAGTGAAAAGCGTACAAAAACACAAAGAAAGCTGGTGATGGCATAGAGCATGCATCTACGAAATATGGAATATGAGTAAAAAACAATATCAAAGGGATAACAAACATACCAATAAATATGAACTCCAAGAAAGCATCTCGACAATAAGAAGACTCGAACTTGTACAAATAGACGAGCACCACAAGCACCCTATATGCTAGCCGCTAGACCAAAGGTTCCCAAACGCAGGAGGTAAAATATGAACAATTATTTAACTTATCTTAAAAGAAAACTCTAATAACCATGACATTGCGATCATTTCCTTCTAATTGGATGTGAAAATGCAGGCAAAACTCTTTATACCGAACCAAACAATACCCTACAAGAATTAGAAAAAAGCCACATCGCAAAAGAAAGAAGCATATAAATGGTGCTACAGATAATGATAGATGAAAGGAAATCATATAAACAAAACCCAATAACATGAACTTGCATGAACTGTCAAACGAGAATGTCCAGACGAATTGAATAATTAAAACTTGTATACAAGAAATTGAAGAATTGCCCATTAAATCGACAACTAACCATATAAAATGAAATAAGGCTAGAGAAACGCTAACATCCAAAAAGATGAAGATGCATGAATAATAATCTAAAATGTCTTGATGCAAAGAACAATATCCAGATGCCTATTGGAAAAGCTACAACCCAACCAGATGAAGATGCATGAATTAATGCAAAATTTCGCAAAAAAGCAAACACATACCTTGGCCCTTGGTCAGGTTTGAACATCATGAAGCGACAAATTATAGTCCAAAATGTTGTAAAAAAAGCAACACGTACCTCGGTCCTTGAAGCCACAAATTACAATCCAAAATGTCACAAAAAAACAACATATACCCCGGTCCTTGGGCGGGTTTTAACCCAGGTCTCCAAAGTGAAAACGAGAGACCTTACCAACAAACCACCACATTAAAAGTAGAAAACTTTTATATCGATGACGGCAGACTCAACGGATGACGGCAGTTTAAATGCCCCAACGGATTGCGGCAGACTCTAAAACAAAGGAGAAGCAAACGCCACACAATCGTCCTGACTGGGAACAAACTACAACGAAGTGGGGAAACTTTGCTTCTAATGTTCCGTGCCGGAATGCCTCCAAGCGACCCAACTAGATGCGTGATGAAAACTCTAACTCTCTGATGAGAGATTGAATCTCCAACTCTGCCAAAGTAAAACAACACTTAGGAACAAGCGTCATACCTGGTGGAAAGGACGTGAGAGAGAAACGTGAGGAGCCAAAGACAAACTTGTGGAGCGAAAGAGAACGTTGATGAGACTAGAAATAAGACAAGAGGTAGAATAAATAGGCAATGTGAAGGACGTTCCCATCCAAGGAATGTCGGTTCTATTGTTGTTGCAATAGAACCGTGCCATGAACTATGTTAATTTCCCATTCTATGGAAATAGCCATTCCTTAGCTTATGTATTATTCATATTAGCCCCTTGGGCTTCATGCCGTGATCATTTCCAAAAGCCCCCATAAGCTTCCTAGACCTTCTTTCTCATTTCCCTTTCTCAAGGAAATGAGGTGTCACACATTATGATTCTTTTCTAAACATATATAAAGATTATAGGTTCTTCTATTTTTTTTTTTTAAATACAACTTATATAGGTTGAATTATTATAAGGCTACATTGGTATGTGTTACTTTATTTTTTCGAGTACACTTTTAAATATTATAGTTCGTTCGATTGGTTGAATTATTATAGGACTTTCATTACATTGGCACGAGTTACTTTATTTTTTCTGGGTACACTTTTAAATATTACAAGAAATTTATCGCGGCGGCCAATGCCGCCGCGAACATTTCTCTTTGAAAGAAAAAGAGGAGCAACAATATTATATTGAATGTTTGTTAGATTCCCTTTTAATTTTGTGAATTTGCTCTAGACTTTACATAAACCCCCTTAATTTTTTTAAGGTGGTTCTAAATTTTCCGCGCTTTTTGGCTAGCTGTAAGAAGTATTTTTCACAGAGAATTTGGGAGGAAAAGGAGCTGGCAAGCTTTAAACGAGGGTTTTTAGGAGACAAATTAATGGAGCCATTAGTTGGAGGAATGTAGGGACGGATCGCAATGAGGTCATATAGGATTGGTGGTTATGTCTGCACATTTACATTGTATTGATGCGTGATTACATGATAGGGAGGGGATAGCTGCTAACGTAATAACATGCTTTTTAGTGGCCAACTACTCGACCATGAGCTCAAAATTTGCATTTTGGACATATGCTGGTTCAATTTCATTGTATTCCATTTCATGAACATTTATGTTAAAGATTATCAAATATATAACAACAATCTACTTCCATAGAAGGGTCCTCTTCTCAAGCGGATTAATTCTAAAGCTTATAATACATCTTATGCATTTAAAAATCATGTTCTCGAAGGGTCCTCTTCTCAAGCGGATTAATTCTTGCTTATAATATATCTTACAACTTATAGTAATGTAGTAAAAGACAACCAAATACTTGAAATGATCATGTTTTTGAATGGACTCATTATACACTTAATATATCTAAACAGTGATTTGGAATAATCGTTTTGGAATAATCGTTGGAACATTAGGTCAGATCTTTGAATGCTTATAAATTCATTGGACAACATATCGATATGGGTTATATCTAATTTTGAGTGACGCGTCCTCAGAAATATCATGTTAATTGAATAAGTTTTGTGCTCTTTCTCCAAAATTATTCTCAGACTTCCATGTGAGGCATCCACAATGTTGTTTAGAAACTAGTAAGCATTCATTAGTTACGTCATTGTGGAATGCATTTCAGATTCTTTTCTTTTCTTTGAAGAAAAGAGACACTTATATTAAAAGAATGGCAATGAGACAAGACGAGTAAAGGAAAAAGAATGCCCCGGTGACAAAGACACCTCAAAGACTCCATACTAAAAAATGAGTGCATAAACTTCCAATCACCTCTAGTAATCACTATACAAACTCCCATTAAGATTTACAATGTGCAAAATATCTCGGCCGATGCAAAACTTTGTCTCCCTCTAGGCCAAGTAAACACAAGAAAACTCGAATAGCTTATATCCGAGTCGTGGAACTAGAGAGGTCGCAGGTTGTCAATCCCTTTGAAAAATCCATAAACGACGCCGTTCCAAATCAACCAAACCAACCATGCCTTACACGGATGGAAGCTCGCTTCTTAGAGAGGACCATGAAGCTGGAAACACATGAAGAAGTATCTTCGGCTACACATCCCCGATCCGTAAACAACAAATTTTGCAAATGTGGGCACAAGACTAGACACGTTCAATGGACTCTCGATGAGAGCCACAAAGAAGGGCAAAGAAAACTCACGGCCTAGCTTAAATCTATGCACAAGAACATTTACCCTAATGCAGCGGTGCACCACTTGCCACAAGAGAACCCTAACCTTTGGTGGGGGAGAGTTCCAAGTCCATGTCCGCACGGAGTGCCAACAGAACCCCGGTTTCCGGCGCCCACTTGTCGGTAAAAAAGAGGTAAAAGTATCATGAATAATCAACGCTCGCAACAAGAATCCAACAAAATATGACTCATCGACCCTCGAGTGAATCTTCCAAATCTGAAAGACCACCCTTCCCCCAAGGAGAACAGATATATGGAATCACGAGGAGGCCACTGCCGAGATAGCCCGACACGCTCTTAAGCCAAAGCTGGCCCCAAAAAACTCCCTAAGGAGCGGTTGGCCATGCCAATACCAATCCTCTAAGGTGGGGACCGCAGGCCCGAAGTCCAACGGGCCCTGCATCCCCATGCAAAGTCGGGTACCAAAGGCAAGTATGTCGGAGGCAGAGGGAACCCACTTAAAAGGAAAAGTGTGATGAAATATTGATGCATAGTCTATCCGAAAAGCACTCGCGACATGCTCCCTGTGCCCGCAGACATCCTTGAGAAAAGGTGACGTGTGGGAACGACCTCAAACCATAAAACAAGACCCAAGGCAACTTCACAGGACAGATGGTTTTGTGAAAAGCCACATAATTTCGAGGGATCAGAAAAGCAATGTCGCACCGGAGAGAACACCTCTTCATGGAGAATACTCCAAACAAACTTGGAGACTAACACCTTAGAATGCAAAGCCAAATCTAGGATTGCCAAACCCCATCCCTCTCGAGGGCTGAGGCACTTCCACCAAAGTTACTTTAACCATCGCTCCTTCGGAGGCCTCCCCAAACAAAGTTTTGGACAATTCTATCCAATTCCCTCGAACCTTTGTATTCGAGCTAACATAACGTGACGCCGGTAATGCGTGGATGCTACAAAGCACTAACTTAGCTATGAATCCCGTCGCCATCGACAACTTGCTACTCTTCCACCAATTCAGGTGCTTCTGTAGTCCCTGCAAAATCTCATCCCAGACACCGCCCATAGAGATATCACCCCCAAAAGGAATGTCCAGAAGTCTGGTACATGCATTCACTGGGAGTACTTTCCAAGGGAAGAGAAACAAACAAGGTGGAGGAGGCGTCTTCAAAGCCCATAGAGCCGAACACTTTCCCCAATTAAGAAGACAACCAGAAGCCAAGGAAAATGGATTCATCAAACCCTTAACATTATGCAAATTGTTTCTTCTGTTGCCACAAAGAGGAAAGTGTCATATGCAACCGACATAAATTTGTTGACCGGGTCGTTTCAAGATCCAAGACCATCTACCACTCCCTCATCTACTGCAGTCAAGAGCAATTGTGATAATGCCTCCGCCACCATGGTAAACAAAAATGGGGCCAGAGGGCAGCCCTGACGAACTCCTCTTCCCATCGAAAAGAACGGGGAGGGCTCCCCCTGGCACACAACTGTAGCTCGTGCTGACGTGTGAAGCTTCATAACTGTTTCAGTAAAATGTGGACCACAGCCCAAAGCCGAAAGCACACTAGACAAAAACTCCTCCCAAGACACCGGCCATATGCCTTCGCAAAAATCGGGACCTTTTAAGATAAACAACTCCCTGACCTGTTTTCCTAGCCCAATACAAGCCCTCATAAGCTGCAGCAACGTTAGTTAAGATGTTTCAATGAAGTATATTAATTTTCTTGCAAAAATTATTTGTGATAGCATTGCAATGCCCTAATGAACCCCTCACATAAAAACAAATGTTATTACTGAGCATTCATGTTTATATTCTAATAAATTGTTCAAATCATTCATAGAGATGGGTCTTGTTGCCTCTGACTCAGAGGCGTTGGGATTTACTGAATGTCAGGCACTTTCGCACTATGCTTGAAATAAGACAGACTATGCTCAAACTATGAAAGATAAAACCATCAATTACCATCTTGAAGACATATCTCACTCGCACGGTGAGGCCACATTCGCGTTCAAATAACATATCCTCCTAGTAGCTTCATATCTATTTATTTGTCGCATGTGACAGTCCTAATCAAGCCGAATGAAAATTTAGCGCTGGTAAAACGCACCTAATATTCAAATCACAAGAATAGAAGAAAAACAATCTCAGAAGGTCTCGTTTGAACTATATCATATAACGTGATTTTAAGAAAATTGCCTACAAAGGTCTACATTCGATGCCAATATGTATGGCCTCAAAAAATGGCATAAATCTAGAACAGAATAAAGAGTAAATTTGAAGCACATTCTCATGGCTTCAGATGAACTGCTAAATAAGAAGCCATCATACAAACATGAAGTGCTAAATAGAAAACCACAAAACACAGAGATAAGGATCCAACAAATCACCTAGAAATTGAATCTCTTCTGTTCATACATTCAAAAGCGTCAACATATAAATAAAGCTAAACAAACTTTTTTTTTTTTTTTTTTTTTTTTTTTGAAGGATGTGAGGCTCTTTTTATTGACAAGAACAAAGGCACCATACACAATGCACAGACAGGAATAAAACCCTAGTGGATAGGCTGACCCAACTAGGCAAAAACACCCGTCTATGCATAAGAAGAACACCGTAAATACGCCCCGCCAAATTATCTCTTTTTATCATCGATAGAGATGAGCAACGATAAGCTTTAGTGATCTTCCTGAGCACAACGAAGAAGTCGCCGGACGAGATGTGTGCACCTTGAAAATACACAAACGTCAGCCTCCGCCAGATAGACCACAAAATCCAACTAGAAGCAAGATGAAATGCCTCGCTACGCAAGTGAGGCCAAACGGGGATAAAGTGCAAGTAGGATCTCCGGCTAGTAAGAGATAATAATCAAAAGAGTGAACAACCACTCCCAAGCAAGCCGTAGATGATTTAACAAGAAGAAGCAAGTGTTCAATAGTTTCAACACGCTGGCTAGAGAGGGCAATGATCCGAGACTCTAGGGTTCATCTTGTGATCCAAGACAAACAAAGCTAAACAAACTTGGAAATGGAAGGGGTTGTTTTCTCATGCATGCATCGGCCCCGCAACATATAGCTCCTAAAATGCAATGTTGGCTCGAATACCTTCTATTTCATCGCCATGGCAATCGACATAGAGTTTAAAAGAATCTTTCCTATTTGTATCAAGCGATCTAGAGCTCACATTCATTCGAGGCCTTTGGCCATATGCATCAAATCAGGATTTGACACTGCTTCAAATACTTGGAAATTGTAGTCGAGAAAATGCGACGTAAGCAAAAGCAAAGCAACCACTACTTATAACATTTTTATGCTAAATGGATCAAGAATACCTGTTGAGCTTGGCTAAGCCCTCAGAACGACGTATTTAACGATCCCGTATATTTCACCGGTCCGATAACAAAAGATCACATCAAATCCAATCATAATCGAAATCGAAATGAGGGGAATAAAACCTCTAATGAACATTGTGGTTAAAGCACAAAGGTTTATTGCCTGCATTTAGCATCTCTCATTAGCTCCTATGCCTCAAGTAGCCATTCAATCAAGATATGTTATGGAACAGTGGCTTTCCTTGCCCATTTTAAACTATGCCCACAACATCTTCCTGCCCTGCAAAACCCATCTATGAGAGCAATATAGATAACAGCATTAAGTTTCAAAGCATGTGACAGTTTCACATACTTGATTTGCATAGTGCTGGAACTAAAATGAACTCTGTAAATTGCTCTGAACCACATATTGGAATACACTATTTCTTCTCTTCTTTTAGGTTGTGCAATTGCATCCTCTACATGGAGAAAACCATGCCCAAGCTCTGTATAAGATGGAAGATCAGACTCATATGCGCTTGACTCATGTCCATTAATTACTTCCTTAATTTGTACAATCTCGAGTTCTTCGTCAAAATCATAGCCATGGAAAATGCGAGCTCTTCCAAGGTTCTGGCAGCCCAGGAGCTCGATCTTCACATTTTTAAATGTCAAGCAAGAGATAAGCGAGAAACAAGCCGATCTTTGCACATGGAGGCACATATGGTACATATGGAGCATTCTGTTGCAGTCCGAAGCAAACCACATGGAAACATTGCCTTCAAAAAAATAAAATTCGAAGAAAGGAAAGTAGATAGAGGAGGAGCTCGGATGCAGGTGTCAAGCAAAAACTATCATGGCAATTGTTTAATCCGGCGGCTTTCAAACCACAATCACACTGGATCAGTGAAAACAGAATGAACAAAAATCAAATGTTGGTGCAGGCACAATGATTAGCTCTTCAGACTTTCCTAATCTCGCCATGGAGTTCCTTTCTGCTTCTGCGCCAAAAGTGGTTATGGCAATGGCACCTAACCTGCTTCCGAAAAACCGCCGCGAAAAATCGCGCCTTGAAGGGCAAGACTGTCCCATTTTACAAGCTTCTAACGGATTAAATGGTTCCGATGATATGTGGCATTTATATAGTGAAAAAGATTGCGCCCGAGAAAAAAATAGAACTGCAGAACAAAAAAAAAAGGAAAAAACTACAAAATGCCCTTATGTTTTGCTGAATTTCACCAGATAGCCCTAAGTTTTTATCATTTCACCGAATGCCCTTGGTCAAAGTACAATGTATTTTGTATTTTTGATAATTATTCAAATACCCTTAAGATTTATGTTAATTCTTCAAATGCCCTTATCTTTCTTCCAAATTTCCAAAATGCCTTTATGTTTCATTATTGCATGGTCTTTTACAGCTAGTCTCAATTCTTCAGTTAAGCAAAGGTTAAACCTTGTTGCAGTTCCATAGCTAAAAAGAACCGTTCTGCAAGTAGAAGAGATTTCATTGAAAAAATAGAAATTCTTCATATAAGATCTAAGAATCAAGAATTGCCAAATAATCGTGGCTTCAAAAGAAAAGAAAACTAACCTCAAAACTCTAAGAATGATCTGTTGTAGAATTGCGCATGAGAACGCCGCAGAAAACCGAATCGCTATTCAAAGCATGGGCAACAAAACGATTCAAAAGGATTCCGGTGGCAGAGGATTTCGGCTTCAGAGGATTACTGTGGCAAAGCAAATTCGTTGGCAAAAGATTTATGTACCTTGCTTTTTGCTTTTAAAAGCAATTTCGTTGAAGCAATTTCGATGCCCTGTAGTTCGTTGGAGCAATTGGAGCAATTTCGATGCCTTGCAAAAAAGCAATTCCGATGCCTTGCAACTGGATTTCAGTGCTTAGAAGGGCATTATGTTGAATATTAAAAACTGAAGGGCATTTTGTAAAAGTTAAAATTCTACAGGAAGATATACGTTGACCAAGGGCATTTGGTGAAATGATAAAACGCCGTGGGCATCCGTGAAATTCAAAGAAAACATAAGGGCATTTTTGTAGTTTTTCCCAAGAAAGAAAAATGGGAGACTCGATTATATATGTGTAGATAGTTCATTCTAATCGAAGTTCACACCGCGGTTACCTTATTTTTATGGGTACACTTTTTTCATGTGGTTTTCCCGCGAGCTTTTTTTTTTCATTCTCTCGAGTCGCATGAAATTGACCACGCGGCCACAATTGTCGCCATCTACTGACTGCATTGCTGCAAAATGGCATTAATCCGCATGATGTAACAACCTTTATCTTTGGATGAATTTCACTTAAAGACCTATAAATGACATGAATAGGAAGTTATAAGAATTTCTATATTGCCAATCGTTGTTAACAACTGTGACAATCTTGTTCGACTCAAAAACTCATGTCTGAAACATGGAACCTTTAGAATATAGGTGTCAATCTGTCCAGAGGTCGATCTCCCTATTTAAGCACCTCTAACATCTGCCTAAGCTCCAATCGGCCCTGTACCCAGTCAATCCAACCTGTTCCAGGTCATTTCGAGGTGCCTCCCAGAGCTCCAATTCTACCATGAGGGCTTTGTTGCAGGCTCCAATAACTACTCCAGCTCTTGTCCTTCCATATTGGCCTTTCTTGGCCAAATCAACCTATAAGCTTTGGATTCCCAATCAATCTGGCCTGCAGATGCTGGCTTAGGGTAAATCGGCTATCTTGGCCACAGTTCTTGCAACTAAATCATGGTTACAGCACCAACCTGAACACCTACTTTTGGCAACTATGGCTTTGAATCCAGTGAAGTCCACAACACAGAATTCTATACAAGGACCAAATCAGCCCTTTCAGATAAGTTTGGTCACAAATCTAGAACTTTTTATATAGGTCGAGTGTCTTCTTATCTATTATGCTTGGCTTCTTTGACCTTCCTGTGCTCGCGGCTTGGGCAACTGAATCAGCCATGCTAGGCTCTTTAATTCCATGATTCCCTATAAAAGCTTCCAACACTAATTTAGCATGTTCCCATTCTTCCATGTCCTTCACTATGACCTCACAACTTTGTTCGGGCATAGATTATCCTCTTGATAACACATGCAAGCTTTACAAGCCTATGCTTGCCTCCAAAACCACTGTATCCACCAGCAATTGTAATTAGATGAATCAATTTAATCCCTATAATTTTTCACAATTGATCCAACTCTTGGAGCACCCAAAATTCAATATGATAAACCACAATTCTTTTCCTTTAGCAACATGCAGAAGCCAAGCCATCCCATAGTGTAAACTTTAAACCACCCACCTGAGAATTCTTTCAAGTATGGACCCCTTGCACATGAGAATTCTTTCAAGTATGAAACCCTTGCAGATGTTTGTGTTTTAAAATATCGGCTTCTAGCTCCAACAATCAATCAGAAGAAGAAGATACATACGCAGTCAATTGACCTATCATCACTATTTCTATAATAACTCTGCCATACAGATGAATTTCAGCATGGTCGACCCAATCCAGAAAGCTGATTCAAAATCCTTTTCAACAAAGTAGAGATTAGTTGAATAGGATCTCGGATCGCCGGGATATGATGCTCCAAACTTCGACCAACAAAACTGCCCAGAAATTACTCCTTCCTAAAACCCTCACAGATACTGATGCCCTTTACTTTTATCACATGAACTTTGTATAAGCTTCTCATACATTAATAACAAATTGGAATAATCTCAATAATCATCAATAGAAAAGAGTAAATTACATGCCTACCAACGGGCTAAGCTCATTGCAAAGTCTTAATTAGGATCTCAGAAGAATCCAAAAGATCTTATGAAATCTTGAGAGAATCTACGAGAATCTTTATAGAATCTCGAGGAACCTAATGTACTATTGCGAGAATCTAGAGAACATTCAAGGAACCTAAGTGAAGAATCAAGGAGCCTAGAAAAACTTTAATAAAATAGGGAATAGGCCTTTGCAAAGATTTCTTTGGTTTGGGAGGGGGGGCTTATAGAATGTTAAGAAAATCAAGAATCTGGGGAAATCTATAAGGAACTTTTGAGAATCTTTGTGGAATCTTATGTAATCTTTGGAGATTTATGGAAATCTTAGAAAAAAGTTAGGGAATATATGGGGATCTATGAGTCTTAAATAATCCAGTGGAATCGTCATAGAATACTTGGAAATCTAAGGGGATGCTTTTGAAATTATAAAAAATCCAGGGGAATATTCAAGGGATATTGAGGAATCTACGTGAACCTTGTTAGAATCTCACAGAATCTTGAAAGGGACATTGAGAATCTAAGAGAATCTAAATGAATCTTAATGGATTCTTAAGGATTTTTCAAGGAACCCAAGGGAATATAGTGGAATATTCATAGAATCTCAAGGAGATCTAGGGAAAGCTTCATTGAATCTTGCTGGTATGTCCAAAATTTTAGAGAACGTAGAATCTTAAAGGAAGCTTGGAGAATCTTGGGAGTCTAGAAGTGGGGGCCCTGCCCCGATTCCACTCATCAAGAGCTTTCCATTACATGGTGATTTGCCATCTTTTTATTGTTGTGGGAACACCCACACCATCGGACTAGGAGATGCTTATGAAATTTTGAAGGAGTATGATGGAGCCTTAAAAGAATCTTGGAAAATTTGAAGGAATATTCATTCAATTTTGAAGAATCTGATGGAATCTTGAGAGAATTTAAGGGAACATTATAGAATCTTGAATAATTTAATGTATTATTGAGAGAATCTAAGAGAATATTTCAAGGAAAGTAAGTGAAGAATCAAGGATCTAGAGAAATCTAGAGAATTTTCATGGGATTTGGGGGATTCTAAGGGAATCTTGAAGGACTGTTAAAGCATCTTGCAGTAATCTGGAGAACCTTAAAGAATCTTAAGGAAGTCTTAGAGAATCTAGGAAATCTGTACAGAACCTTTTGAAATCTTTGTGGACTCCTTTGAATTTATGGCAAGCTATGGGAATTTTAATGGAATCTAGTGGAATCTTTAAAGTTTATTGAGGAATCTTAAAGAATCTAGGAGAATATTTAAGGGTTCTTGAGGAACCTTAGAGAATCTTGATATAATCTCAAAGAATATTGAAAGGGATCTTAAGAACCTAAAGGTATCATGATGGATTCCCATGGATTTTTCAAGGAACCTAAGGAAATCTAATGGAACATTTATAGACTTTAAGGGAATCTAGGGGAATATTCAAGGAAGTCTTAATAGAATATTAGAATCCTTATAGAATTGTGGGCAAATATTCATAGAATAGGACTCTTGGAGAATCTTATGGAGTACAGGAGCTTCCTAACAGAATGTTGGGGAATCTAAGAGCTTAACTGATGTCATTTCATTCTCTTGTCATGCAATATGAATTCTCCAGTTTGTTTCAAGCTTGACCAGCATTCAAGCTTGGCAATTTAATCTGCAAGAGATTAGTATTTTGGTCATTAGCAACTCATAGGGCATAGATTAGACCAAATAAACAGGGCATTTCGTGCTTCAATTGCGTAGTAATGCTAGATGCATTTGCAATTATTACTAAAGTAGCATTTACAATGGTTAGATTAGAACTGATGGTCTGATGCACTTTTATTCCAAGGGTAGCACGCACCTATTATTATTGTCAGGGTTAATTTGGTGACAATTCGACCTTGACACTATTTCACGAAGTCTAAATATTTATTTCTCAAGGTCCGAATTTGGAAATCCAGACTTAACTTCCAAGGGTAAGCATTTCCACTTAACCAAATGTTGGAGGAATGATGACCTTCTTGCCTTTTTTATAAAATCTATCAAAAATCACTTTAGGAGTTATCTTCACTTGTTCCTCCGTCATTTTCCAAGTAGGTTTTCCAATGACTCTTCATGGCCACTTTGTTTTTCTTTTTAGTTCTTTTTTTTGTTGAAATTAGGGTGGCTATCGGATAGAGCTTTTTTTGCCCTATGGTTCATAAGCAACGATGAGATTTGTAGCTAACGTAAAGAGGAAATCCTAAAGGGTTCGTGCATTCAAATTTCTAACAAACTGGATCGGATTGAGGAGCGATGGAGAAGGACTTAAGTTACAAATGTCGGAAAAAAATTAAGCATGTCAGATATTTTCCATAAAAATGGTTTGGCTATTTTAAAAAATTTACAAGCTTTTATGATATACATTTGGCTAAAGTTATTATTACCATTACATTTATATGTACTTGGACTTAACGAAACTTTTGAATTAAGTACTATAAACTTTTATTTGGCTATTTTTTCTAATAGAAAAAGCAAAAATGTAAATCAGAGTTTTAGATATATGTACTACAATTACAAATAATAACAATCAAGAAATATACAATAATATTAAAAAACTTTTAACAAAAGCTCACATTATAGCTTATAATATCCATGATCTGCACAACATTCAATGTAATGACACCTTCTAGATATGGTGATCAAATTGCATCCAACTCGGGCATCTAGAGAGATATTGGCCATCTCTTACAATTCCTTTTTGAAGATGTTTGAAAAATTACTATCACTGATGATGGTATGTGGGGATGTGTTAAATGGTAAAATAGGAATACTTTTTTTGTTTGGCTATTAATGATTTAATATGTAATTATTTTAATATAAAGAAAGGCTAATCCCTTTTTCTTTAAGGAAAAGGGGGAAAATAGTTTGGCTAATCCTAAAAACATAATGGAGTACTTGTTTTAGCTATGGCTATTTTTTATTTTTTTAAAAGAAATCTCCCTTCATAAAATTCGCCGCAAAAAATGTCTAGACCCCCTAAGAAATCGCCATTTGGCTATTAATAGCCACTAATTTTTTCCATGGTTACAGTGCATGGAAGAGTTTCAGCCATAGAGGCCAGATTTATCGAATCAGAGACTAAATTTTGGACAGGAGGCCATCTTTTAATTAGAAGGCCGGATTTAACATAGCACAGGCTAGTTTTGGGCTAGATTTATAGTGCAAAGCACCGAAACTGATATCAAAAGGCCTAAAAACTAGTAAGGCAGTTATCAGTGGGTGAGCAACGCGATTCAATTTGCTCTTGCAGTTCCAAATTTGAGGCTCGTTCTACAGTTAAATCTCTACGGTTATGCAATTAGATTTCCACAGTCTTTTTCTTTTGCAACTAGATGCAATTTGAATGTAGTGGTTGCTTTATCTGCGTGGTGGATCACAGGCTTGAGTTCGTGCACTGATCCTTGCTCATTTTCTATTTATTTGCTTCCCACTTGTAGGGCCATTATTTTCCCATTCAGATTCCATGGTTTAATTGATTTTTTAATTAAAAAAAAAAACAAGTGATTAGGATGGGGTCCCAACAAGGTTGATGATTTCAACACTCATCTAATTTTAAGTGTCTTTAAGAAGGCTTATATAAAAGACTTTTAAACATGCATATATGTCTTGGCTAGATTGATACACGTCAATGGCCTGGCAAAAAATGTCCAGGGCATCCAGATGGCACTGTATCCTTCGAGGGTGTAGATTAAAGGTCAACATCATCAATCTATATCAGCTGCCTAATGTTCTGGTACAAGTTTTACTAACGGTCATTCTTTCTTCTATACTCTTAACGATCCTGAGGAGTGATCATATACTTTGCATGCTTTTTCGATTAATGATTGGAAGTTTGAGCTGCTCTGATTACTGGAATTGTGGATTAGATATTCCGTTGAAGATAGGTTTCATGATTAAGAAGCTTGAATTTTGAATAATGGAGCCAGTCTCATCTTCGGCACGTCTGAATTAATAGTTTGAGAAACAGAGGTAAGCAATGTTTAGATGGGTTTTTGGGTTGCCCCTAAGGAGGCAAACCATCGTCCATGTGGGTTTGTGACATATTCCAAGTATATGTCAGTATATATTGGGAATATGCCAATATCCAAACCCATTATTGGCTGTTGCTGGTTAGCCAATGGCTCTCTGCCTTCCATCGTTAAGTGAATTGGTGGAGTTCAAATAACGGGCAAATAGCAGCAGCAATTTTTCTCTTTCAGTTCAAGGTATCTGAAATGGTCACAGTTTTAGTGCGATGGCTTGGTGTATGACGGCATGTGCTGAAGCAAAGGTTGTTGAGCCGTCGAAGCAACAGGTTGAAGCAGAGGTTACTGAGCCATTGAAGCAATAGGTTGAAGCAGAGGTTGCTGATCGGAATCCAACAGGAAGGGCATTTCCGAGGTTGCAAGGAGTGTTGAAAATATCAAAGAAGAAGACGACTGCGGTATAAGCATTTCCTGTTTTGATCCCACAAAGCAAATCACTTGATTGCTTTCTTTTTTGCGGCATATTTTTTGATCCTGGAAGGATTTTCTCTGCTTGCAGGTGCTCTGGAAAGATTGCAAGTGCTCCTTATCATTTCAATAACGATTTGCTTTTTTATTTGCTATATTGTTGATTTGGGCATTTTGTGCAACAGACATGGCAGTCCTAGAAGCCAAGCTCTAGATTTGTTACTCTGAACTGGACGGCATTTATCAAAAGTAAGTTCTGTGATTCTAGATAGGAAGTGCATCAATCCCAGTTTTGGTCGTTGGGAACAATTCCATAGAATGTATCAGGTGTATATATGATCATGGGCTTGCAAAAAATAGAAACCAGATTTGTGTGCTGTTTTTTTCCATCGTAGCTTTATATCCCCCTGGAGAACCTATTGTCTTTGGGGAATCTTTTGCATGCAGAATTGAGGCTTACTTTGAATCATGCAGATTTGCCCCTGAATTCTCTACCCACTTCACAATGGAACAATCTTCACAGACAATTCATGAGGCTTTAACACAGAAGTACTTGGTGTGCGAAATTTAGATATCATGGGCAGTGGCTTTAATCACAGTGGTGTTATGCAGCCGACATCGGCAACTTTATATCTGCCTGGAGAACCTATTGTCTTGGAAAATCCTTCGCATCCAGAATTGAGGCTTGCTTTGGATCATGCAGATTTGCCTTTAAATTTTCCACCCACTTCACAATGGGACTATTCTTACAAACAATTCATGCAAGCAATATCCAATAGGCCAAAACATGAATCATTTTACAAGCTAGCTTTTATAGAAAAGGGTTCTTCAGTTGTCAACATTCTGGTCCCGTTGAATATGTTCAATTATTAGTGGTTCTATTCTTGGATCTGCAAGTATTGACCAGCTTCAACCAATATGTATTGCTATTTTATTCTATTGTTGTATATAGGTAGATATGCATATTCTTTTTTACTAATGTGGCTTTTGTTTGCACTGTATCCTTTGGTAAAGGCAATAAATGACATTGAGATCAGTGACTTGGAAGCTGCTGTTTGGGGTCTGGGTTCGGGAACTCCTGCAAGACAGCCCTCTGTGAGGACCCGTGGATCTAACAGGAGAATTCGGGGGACTATGTCACGCGGGATTTGCAAGAAGAGAACAAGAAGAAGAAAACAGAACAAAGGAGAACAATGAGAGGAAAATGATAAGCTTCCTTGATATCAATGATGAACATACATGAGCTCTCGCAATCGAGAGAAGACTGAAAAGAGACAAGACTCAAAACTCATCTAAAACTCATGTGCTAGCTCTACTCATATATATAGTACAATGGCCTTTGGCCCAATGTAGACACTGACCGATCTTGTGTTAATTCCTCGAAGGTGGTGCCTCTTGAAGTGCTCTAGAATTCGGGCCGACGCCGACATCGGGCGTGGTGACGGCGCCGCCACTTGTCCGAAGGCCTTTGATCGGGCGCCTTTGATCAAGTAGTCTTTCGGGCCTTTTGACGACTGACCCGCGCCTGGTTGTGGATTCTTGGCCTTGACTTGGTCCGTCGAATGCATGAATAGTCCTGTACCAGGAGGCACAGGACTAACACTCCCCCCCACCAAACGACACTCAGGGTGAAGAAAAGGAGGAAGAGCTTCCGAGGGCGGGAAACCAGCAGTCTGAAAGTGATCTTCACGGGAATAAGGACGTGCACCATTATGGTACTGAGCAATGAGGTCAGGAGTGTTTAGCCCAAGGGCAGGATCGGCATCAATGAGGAAGTGAGAGCGCACCATGTCTTCCAGGGCAGCGTGGGCATCCGAAGGAACAAACTGGCACTCCATGAGAAGGCAGGATTTAAAGAGCCGAAAGGTGATGCATTTGAGAGCAAAGATAAAACCAGCCTTGACGGCGGGATCAAGGGTCCGCGTGAGGTGGCGGCATTCTGCAAGAAGGCATGCAAAGCATCAGCAGGCCGTTGCCAACCACGCTCATTACCGATATAAATCCAATTCTCAGTAGTGTCCAAAGTGGCATTATCCTCCCAATTGGAACGTCCGACAAATCGGGATCCCACCGGAGATCCGCCGAGATCCGAGGTCGAGTCGACTCCAACAGTGGCTATCCAGACCTTCGGTCAAAAGGGAAGACGCCAAACCAAGAGAGGAACCGGGTCGTGGAGGGACTCCTAAGGAAGCATATGGAGAGGGAAGCAGTGCAGGTAGCGTGGGTTGCAAAGCCATGTCCCCGAATGCTCAACGAGATCTTGATCAAGAGCACGACACCAATGGTCCCATTCTCAAGTAGAAAGTAATTGATAGACATGAGGATTTACCCAACCCGTTGGGATGGTCTTCATTGTCCAAAAGGCCACGCAGCTTGATTGTAGCCTCCCTGCGTCGCGATATAAATTTGGGCTTAACTCAAGATCGCCGATGCGCCAAATTTTGTTTATCGGTTCCAATGTTTCACCGCCACGAGGTGTGCCGAAAGCAAGTTCGTGCATGTACTTCTGCTCAAAAGCCCGAGACCGAAAGCAGATCCTTGAAATATTGGTTGATTGCCGATAACAACCACGCAAAGATTGAGTTGCCTCGAAAACACCATGGGCCTCATCCCCGAATTTATCATGGAGATCCGCCGTAGAAGTCATGAAAACATAAGCCATGGGCTGAACAACACGAAAAATGACCAACCGATCTTCAGAAGTGAGCTGATCAAAGACTAAGAGTGCACAAAATAAACCCTTGTCTTCTATAGAAAGATCCGGCCAGATCCGAAGGAAGTCCACACTTTTGAGTGGCGGTTGATGAACATTGCCATTGGCCGCGTACCACTTTAAAAGGAAAAGGTGCCGTCGGGCCACCACATAGTCAAGATAGCTGGAAGGAGTAGAGAAGTCCACAGGAATGTTGGTAGCAATTTCTATGTAGCCCTCCTGTTTGATTTGAGCTTCTTCAGCAGATTGAACTGCTTGCTGGAGCTGATGTTCCAGGTCACGGATCCTGTTCTCCTTTTCTAAGAGAAGACGTGACTGATCACGGACCCGTTTAATAGGAAGCGTGGCATGTGAAGAAGATTGCCCTGGAGTTTGGAGTTGAAGCGTGGTAAGCTCAGCGTCATCTATGATCTTTTGTTTCTGAGCCTCCAAAAGCTGATCCTGGATGGACGTTAGCTGATTTGTCAGTGTGGAAAGCTGAGCTTCGAGGGAGGTGAGTCTAGCCTCACGCTCGGTAAGGTTATGAACTTGAGTGCGGTAATTGTCACAAAGCTCTGAGTACAAGGCGTCGAGCTTAGCAATATCTTTCTCCTTGTCACCCAGGAGGGTATCTTTGGACTTGTTTTGTTCCAATAAGTCCTGAATTGTGGTTTGGAGCTGAACCTGCTGATCTGCAAATAGGCTGGTTTGATCCTGTGCACTTTTGAGATCTATACGGGCCTGTAATAGAGCCGCGTGCTTTTCTTGAAGTTGGGCCTCCAAAGTTTGAACTTGTGCGCTGGGTGCTTTGAAGGTCTCTTTGAACCGCGACGGAAGCTTCCAGTGGACGCCGAACACTACCATGAGAGCCTCCTTGTGATGCTTGTAGCCGCATGGTGCGCTTGAACATCCCCGCCGGAATTTGTACAGAGTCGCCGAGGATGTGGAGGCGAGGGCCCCGCTGTCGCTGCGGTTCCGAGATTGTTGAGAAGCATGACGGGAATTTGAAGGCGTGGCTTCAGTGGAGGAAGAGGATACAGTGACATGCGTGGTCTGGTGTTGAACAGGACGAGGGGAAGTGTGGCGTGAAGGTACAGCTTGTTGAGTTTGACGCTGGGAATGCAGAGAGCGCTGAGTGGAGGCATGGGAAGTGGAAGGGCTCTCAAGAACCGGAAGATAATGACGAATGAGTGCCTGAAGATGGCCACCCACTGAAATGTCAGAGACAGAGGAGGGGGTAGCCCAAATGCGGTTTACTTCTTGAAGAAGGCGGTAGAACAATAGCTGTGGCCAATCAACATGGAGATTGGAGTGGATGGCAGTGATGACCATATTATAAAACGGCTTATTGATATGGGTGTTCTTGATGGAATACCCAAGCAATTTGCGCCACAGAAACTTCACAAAAGTGTCATGTGGCTTGGCAATATTTGTGAGGCGATGTTGGTTGGCTTGATAAGCAAGAGCACCAAACTGAGTGACGTCCATGTCCTGTAAAGCAGCCCAAGAGACAAAAGGTTTTTGCAAGGGAATACGGAATACCTCAGAAATCAAATGTTGGGTAAGTAAAATGGTGGTGCCATCGACCAATCGTAGCAAATCCCTCCGAAGCCGTTGAATTATGTGAGCGATGAATGCCGCAATTGGGCCGGATTGGGGCCGGAGCTCCATTTGGCTAGAATTCATAAAGCTTGTATGCCGCGACTTCCGATTTGGACCAAGAAGGGCTTCACTAAAGATGGGCGCCGAGAAAGATACGACCAAAAGAGTCACATCCCCGGAGCGTAAGCTTGAAGTGTAGGAAGTTTGGGGCAGCCATGGTGAAGAGCGCCTAATAGAAGGAACTGCTTTGGAGAAGGCGAGAGCAGAGAATGTAAGACTAAGGCGCAGATAGATTTAAAAGGTTTTAGGGCGCGAAATGGAGGTGAAGAGGCATGATGAGGGCTTAAACTACAACCGCTGATGGTGCAGTGTGTCGAAAAGATGCCAAGGAGGCGATGGAGAGGCAAAATTTGGCTAAGTCCCCAAACAACAAAGGGAGAAGCAATGAACGGTGGAGATGAGACGGAGAGAATGATCGATGTGACAGTGGCCAAAGAACACACATTAATTTTTCGACGGGCATGAAAAGAAGGAATGGCATTTAATGCCGGGCAACTCGGCGGGATATTATTAAAACGAATAATGTGCCGTAAGGTACCATGGCTAGATATGCTGGGCGGAGAAAAGATTCTCATTTTAGAAACAACCTTGCATTGCAAACACGCTGGCAATTTTTTTATGATTGGTCCACGCCGACAAGGAGTTCCTCGGTTGGCTATATAAGACTAACCGAGGGGAAGCTAAGGCATCCAATGGCGCCAAGATGTCGGGCCGGGTTTGCATGATAACCGCACTATGCCTTCGAATGCCCTCGAGTGGATTACCCGTAAGATGGATTGTCCGACCTCGGCGCCGCCACAATCGTGGGCTCGGGCGATGGATGGCTGGTGTGCCGGATGTCCAACATCCCAATCCGGAAGACCAACGGATGGAGGTGATTCTCGCACCTTCACTGGGACCCGAGCCATGGAATAAAATAACGGCTAAGATTAGCCAAATGGCTATTTTGTAGCAGTTGGCTGTGAAAAATGGCTAAAGTAAGTGGAAAAATGCCCAAAAAAAGAAAATTTTAGCCCAATTTTTTTTGTCACCAAGTGAGTTTTTAGGTTGAATAGCCAAACCTTTACCTCCGCATATCCATCGACATCGATTAGCTAAACCTAAGATAGAGTGGGCTTGAAAATGGATAGATTAGCCCAAAATTCAACACCAATTTATGTACTAACTTTAAGAAATTTCAAATAGGGTTTATGTTTCCTTTTTTTTCCCCTTTCTTTCTCGGCCGCTCCAAGTACAAAGTTAAAGCATTAGAGGAAAAGGAACAATGTTGTGCCCTTCTTTTTTAGGTTTTGAACATGTTCATATATGTTCGTGTCTTGATTTATGTATTTACAATAATTTCAATGCCTTTGCTTAAGATGTTTGGATTTTTTAAATCATTATAAGCGATGGCTAATATTTGTCTTTCCATTTTGTGAAAGTTTAGCCAAAAGCAAGAAAATGTGATGGAGAAAACCATTTAATTTAGCCAAGTGTTAGAAACTTCTAGCCCCAATTTGAAGGTAGTTTAGCTTTAACCTATTTTGGCTACACTAAAATATAGGAGTAGTAATTTATTCCATGCCCGAGCATAACCTCTACCACATCCTCAAGATCACCTCCTCCCCAACCCAAAGTAGGGGTTTTTTTTTTTTTTTTAGGACTTAGTAGATAGGGCTCGAGCCCGCTTTTTGTATATAGGGCAGCCATAAGGAAATAGCCGGGTCGGCCCACATTTTGCAAAAAAAAAATTCCACCTATAATATAAATATGCCGCTGCTTTTAGTCACTATCCGCTGTGTTTGGCGCCTTGAACAAAGATCGTGGTGTTGATTTTCACTTTCCGTGGTATGAAATGTTTTGAGGCGAAAAGCCATTTACCGCTGTAGGTAATGGAGTTCCATCTAACTCAGCCACCGAAAAAACGGGTTGAACCACTTGAACAATTTGATAAGGGCCAAGCCATCAAACTTTAGCTTACCCTTAAAAATTTTTGTACCTAGAATCATAAAGAAGAACCGAATCTCCTTCTTGGAATGTTTTTGTCTTCGTGACGCTTGTCATGTAAAGATTTTTGCAATCTGTGGTCCATGAAGAACACTTTAATATAAGCATCCTTCTAAGTTCATCCAACTGCTCCAATTGATAAACCCTTTCTTTGAGTGCAAAGAAAGGGATTATGGGCGAGAGCTGCTTGAAAACCGGAGAGTTGGAAGGATGTATTCAAACGGCATGAGAGCTTCTTTGGCCATAAACCAATTTGAAAGGAGGTGACAGAGCTATTTTGAAACAAGTATTGTAAGCCCAAAGAACAAAGGGAAGCTTGTTTTGCCGGCCACATGGTAGAAGCGCCACAAATTTTTTGAGAATTGTGACCGAGTTTTGTTGGTGCTTTCTCGCCAAACCATTCCCTTTGAGGATAGTAAGGTGTGCTCTTGTGATGATGTATCGAAGATAAATCCGTACTCCTTGATGGTATGATTGATAAAATGGACACCACGATCACCGACCAGTCTGCGGGGCAGCCAAATCGCGCGGATGATTTGTTGATAGATGACCTTTACCGCGGTTTGCCGCAAGTTGTTGTCCGGAAGTGCACAAGCCGCCCATTTGGCAGCGTGAGTCGCGAGAACCAGATATAGCGCAACGGTGTGCCGCCAGAGGATCGATGGGTCCCACAAAATCCATCCCCCATTTGTCAAGGGAAGAAGCGCGGGCGACCGGCATCAAGGGAAGAGCGCCACGGGCCGGGTCGCCCCACACGCACCGGGCAAGCATCACACGCGGCGGGCGGCATGAGCCGCCTTTAAAGAGCGTGGGCCAAAAATAACCAGCCGTAAGGATTTTTGCGGCCGTGGTGTCACCATGAAAATGACCACCACCTAGCCCTTCATGGGCTTTAACAATATCCGATACTTCATGAGGGAGAACAAAGGCCGAAGGATGTTATCCTTACCCTTTTGTAAAGATGTCCCGCAACCATGGTGTAGTCACCGACCTCACTTCGAGAAATTGATGTCGACGGATTGTCGCCATGGAGAGAGCCGCCGCGATCCTTCCGGGTGGAAGAGCTCCCGCGGAGGAGGTACCGCTGAAAGTCATGGAACCAATGTGGTGTTGCCGTGACTAAAAAAAGTTGAGCGCCGAGGCGCCCGAGACTCCAGACTCCGGAGGGATCATCCGGGTGGATGCGAAAGATAATCTGGGACAACATGAGATTTGCCCCGCCTTTGTGAACAATTTCAAAAGGTGCAAATTTTTGTATGAGGACCCAACGAAAGCAATGCGCCCGGGCGGGATTTGTTGATCAAATAAAGAAGTGCTTGGTGGTCAACAAAGAATTTGATCCGACCGCCCAAAAAGATAGTGACGGAAGCATTGGACACGTAAAATTAGACCCAAAGCTTCACGCCTGCGGGCGAGAAGGCGCTTTAGCGTAATTGAGTTCTCTACCGGGCGACGGGTTTGGTTTGTCGCTGGGCAGCGATCATATTCTTGAGAAAGAACAACCCAATAGCAAACGCCAGACATCTACATGGACGGAAAGGGCTTGTCCCATTGAGGAGGAACAAGAACCGGGCCCGAAAGTAAGTAAAAGCTTCAACCGTTGAAAGCAAAGATCCTACCGGGAATTCCAAGCCCGTGGATTCATCACCCGTGAGTTTATGAATGGGATCTACAATGGCTGCAAGTCCGTGAATGAAGGTGGAGTAATAATTGACCTTACCCGTGAAAGAGTGTCTCTTTGATATTGGCGGGTGCTTGAGCCTTGAGCACACAACCGATTTTGGCAGATCCGTGGTGATACCGCTTCGGTCGATAACGGTCCTAACAACACCCGGTGACGCAAAAGGTGCATTTCTGATTGAGACTAATGCGGGACTCATCACATTTTTCGAAAAGACGAAGTTCCAATTTATCCAAATGGTCAGCCATGGAATCAGAGGGCGAGAAGTCATCTTGAAAAATTTGCAAGAAGGGATTTTCCTTCATAAAATCATGAAAAACCGAGAGCATGATGCGTCAAACGCTGATGGAGAGTTTGATAATCCAAAAGGAACCACCTTGTAGGCAAAAGTGTCCCACGGGTGGTGAAAGTAGTCTTGAGTTGATCGATTCTTTGATTGAGATCCGATTGTAGCCGTAAAAATCATCCATGAAGGAGTACATCTCATGTCCAAAGAACCTCTTCCGTAACCTGGTCCGTGGGAAGGAAGTGGAAAATGATCACGCCCGTGGGCCCGATTGAGTTTTTGGTGAGTCCACGCAAACGCCGATCTTATCATTGTGTTTGAGTGCAATGACGATGGGGCTCACCCATTCGTAATGTTTGACCTCATAGATCAAACCCGCAAAGAAGGAGTTTGTCAATTTTTGCCTTGACGCCGATCACGTAATTAGGGTTGAGCCGGCATCGCCGCTGCTAAACCGGAAGGGCATCGAGATTTGGTAGGAATGGTGAGTTCCCCAAGGTTTTGTTGATTCCCCAAGATCTCTCAGAGCTCCCAAAGTAAAAATGTGTTTGAACTTTTGAAGAGCCGGACGCCCCTGCTACGATAGGGGGCCGGAAGATTTGCAAAGAATGCGACAGGCCGATTATTGCCTACGCCCACTATCTCGACTTCAGGAGTCTGAATATGGGGGATAACTTCCGCGGTTCCGACAATATGAGTAGGAGGTTGAAGCATGACAGATGCGGCACTCAAGCGTGGTGAAGAAGAGATATTGCCTGAAGTTTCATCAAGCGCAGGTTGCTTCATGACAATAAGGTACATCCGGCAGAGCTATAGGAGGTTCAAAGATCCAAAAGTGATCAACACGCTGGATTCGGGATTGCAAGGAGCCGTAAGGGTCCAAAGAAAGCCGCCATAGCCTTGGTCCTCGATCAAGAGTCATTTCTCCCCAAGGATCAAAGATATTCGGGTAGGGATGACGAGGTAAACTCGCAGTGGAGCCCCGAACTTGATAGATATTCGGGCATCCCTAATCGCTAGGGGAGAGAGAGGGTTCAAGATTGTCGAATCAAAATGATCTTACCGGGTTTCCAAGTCCATAGTGGCATTAAGGTGACCATCCGTGATGACTAACCGATCCGCGGGGCCCAAGAATGGATGCTCTTGGCCCCGGCGAGAAAAGGTCCGCCGACCAACATTTCATAATCACCTGGATCTTCTCTTCCAAACACCGAATTCCAAGGGGAAACGGAGATCACCAATGTTGATGTGGAGAAGAGGCGTGACGCCTTTGAGGTCTCGCGGATATGGCCATTAGCCAATTTGATGTCATATGGGGCACCCATAGAGTTGTTTGATGCCCATTTGTTTGCGGAGTTTATCCGTGATGAGATTGACCGCTTACCTACCTCCGCCAATTTGAACATGATTGACTTGTTGATTGCTCACCGTGGCATGTACCGTGGGTGTAGAGGTAGCTACAGCCCCAACCAAAACTGCCGAGTGGTAACCGGTCCTTGAGAGCGTGATGAGTTTTAAAATTGTTGCCAAACTTAAGGGAATTTTGATTTTTGCCAGCTCCTCTTGGAGTTCCAAAGGCACATGAGAAAAAGGATCTACTGGATCCATTGTGTGCCGGAGTGCGTGGTAATGAGGCAAAGAAGCCCTTTGAGTAGGTCAACCCTCCGCAAAGAATATTTGATATGTCCGAGAGCGTGGAGGTTGAGATGTGGAAGGTGTATCTTGTCTTTGTTGAGCTCGTGGTGGCATGAACATTAGCCAGCCGCGGCGCCTTCAGCAGCAGCTTGCATGAGATTCAAAATGCTTTGGCTTAACCTTAGGCATGACATGCGGCATGAGTTTCTCCAAGTCGTGCAAAGTGAACCTTTTTTTTCTTCCTCATGAGGAATGGTGTCGATCGAAGAAGATGTTGCGCGCCATTAGGAATAATGGCTATGGGACGGATGCCCGGTTCGGGCGGAAACCAAAACCAACCCAATTTGATGGTCGGACCGGAGGATTAAGAGCCCGAAAAAATTTCTTCCCCGTGGCTTGTTGATCCATCCGAGGTTGATTGGCGTGAGCTGGTTGATAGCGTGATTGCCGAGGCACGCGAGGTGGCTTCTTAAAAACAGATGCGGGCCTTGTTTGCCATTAGCAATCCAGAGTTGGTAAGCCGTGAGGCGTAATCGATGTGGTCCGGATTGGTGCCGTGAAGCCGCACCAACTTGTGGAAGTTGAGGACACGCCGCGGGTGGTATGACCCCATTCTGACGCTGATAACACCGAGCTTTAGAAGGATCAAAAGGAGGACGGTGTTGGGTCCCCGCTTGTTGCCCCGCTGGCCGATAGAGTTGATTGGGTTGCGCTCGCAAAGGGTGGTCCGCCGATAGTGCGACATTGTTGCCGAGGTGTTGTTTGCACTTGATAGACCGCTTTGTTATGAAAGGTGTTGATGAGTGCGGTGCACTCTTCCGCGGCATGATTGCACATGTTGCATCTTTTGCAATGAGGCTGGCCATTGGTGGAGTTGCACTCATTTGCCAAGTGGCCTTGGTATTTGGCAAGATATGGCATTAGATCCGACCGCTACCCGATTGGCGCGGTTGAGGCCGGATGCCAGCCCTGTGGAACCATGACGGGTGGAATGAAAGGGAGCTCCTCAAGAGCCACGCCACCGAGGAAACATTGATCGAAAGTGATTGACAAGGTCGATAGCCCCGCCCAAAGTCTTAGGACACGTGTATTCACCATGAGTCTGGATAGCCGGAGGAAGTCCTTGGAGAAACCGCACCAAGATCCGCTGCGGTGGGGTAATCCTTGAGTTTGCCGAGCGTAATGTGAAGACGACCGCAAAATCCCAGCGGACTCGTGGGCTCTTGTTGAAGGTCATTGAGTTGCTTGAGATGAAGTTGATCATCATCCGTGGTCCCATAGTGAGAAAGAAAAGTCCCTCATTTCCTGATCAATCTTGTTTCTAAAGTGGCTTTTGTTGGACATGAGCCATTGATGAGGAGAGCCATGCAAAGGTGGTGGAAAAGATGTGGAATTTCAGTTGAGGTTGCGATGACCATTCAGATAGCCGAGCCTCAAATTCTTCCATGTGGGCCCGAGCACTTTGGTCTAAGGGTTTGCCTTTCGTGTTGCCAAAGGTGGGATAAGTCGCTTTAAGGGTCCAAAAGGTAGGGGTGAAAGTGCTTGGCGGACAGAACAAAGATAGTGATTATATTGAGGTGGAGTTGGAGGTGGTATAGTGCCCTCAAGGACCCTGGGATGAAGGGGTGATCAGTGGTTGAGGTACCGGGCAAAGTGCCTCGAGCATTGGTTTTGAGGGTGGGTAAGGTTGTAAACGTGAAGAGCGGTGGGAAATGTAGGGAAAGAAAATTCCCCGGTAGGCGCAAAAGAGACATGTGGATATCCCCGCCCACCCGGAGAGATGATGGTTGTGAAGGTAGAAGCGCATGGCCCGGAAGAGTGATGGATGTAGGTATGTTCAGGGGTATGAAAGTAAGGTTGAGAAGGTTGAGCCCGATAGGTCTCCCCGATAGTGATGAGGTGACCGAGATCGGTGGAGCAATGTTTGCACGCTTTGGGGCGGGGAACGGGACGGTGACAGACACGTGGGGTGGGTGGCCGACCGAGCCTCCTAGACTGAATGTGGCCGCCTCAATGTCATAAGCAGATCCATACATGTCGCCAATGCCTTCCCTTCGGCGATGGCGCCCAAGCGTAGATGCCGTCGGGGAAGCGAGTTCTTCCGCGTGAAGTTTCTGATGCATACGGCGCATTGTAAGAAAGTAAGATCGAATCGTGATTCGCAAAGCAGCATGTTGTTTGGGGTCCCGTTCTCGAACTCCTCAAGAAGATGCCTCCGTGAGGACCCGGATCTAACAGAGAATCCGGGGACTATGTCACGCCGGGATTTGCAAGAAGAGAACAAGAAGAAGAAAACGTAACAAAGGAGAACAATGAGAGGAAAATGATAAGCTTCCTTGATATCAATGATGAACATACATGAGCTCTCGCGAATCGAGAGAAGACCAAAAGAGACAAGACTCAAAACTCATCTAAAACTCATGTGCTAGCTCTCTACTCATATATATCAATATCGACACTCGACCGATTCTTGCAATCGACTCGAAGGAGGCCCCGATGGTGAATGCCGAAGGGTGCTCTTGAAGTGCCTAGAATTCGGGCCGACGCCGACGCTGGCTGCGGACGGGTCATCACTTGTCCGAAGCCTTTTGATCCGGGCGCCGCCCCTTTGATCAAGCAGAGTCTTCTTTGGGCCTTTGACGACCGACCAAGGCTGGTTGTGGATTCTGGCCTTGACTTGGTCCGTGGACATGAATAGTCCCTGCACTGTGAGGCACAGTGACTACCAAATGCAAAAGTTGGACTTGGCTTACTTTTCAATCTCAAAGCGCACCTTTCATTTGGGCCTTTTCTTATCTCCAAAGCTTAAGTTCGATTAAACAAATATGAGATGCTTTATATTTTGCCGCGTTTATTCTCGTGATCCAATTGGAAAAACAAGTTTAACAAGATTATTCGGGGAAGGTAGTTTAAGAAGATAAATCTTCAACTTGATTGGACCTTTTTTTGGAAATTTTTATTTGGAGCTCATTTTAAAGGTATGCGTACTACTACATTTGATGGCCGGTTTATCTAATTCTACAAGGCCTTTCTCAGAGTTAGTAGAAAATAGACTTACCGTTGGTGCTTTCAAAAGCCTTCGGCCAAAATTCCAACCTCAAGGAAATGCCCTTTTGTCGCCAGAGATTTCTCCCAAAGTCTTCATCTATGTTTATAGTGTACTGCATGTAGTATCGTATAACATAGATGGCACATAGACAATGAATGTGGCATGAGAACTAAATTTTGCCACTCCACCTTCTCTCCCTCTCTCTTGACCAATTTTGTGCTCATGTAGCTTGGTCCATCATTTTCAGTTCTATCACTTCAAAAATGCTGCCAACTAGTGTTGTAGATGGTGATGGTCGGTTTGTACAGCAGTGGAGTTGCAGTTTTTCTGTGAGTTTGTTGTGGAGTGTCGAGGTATCGCTGTCTCTTTGGGGCAGTTCTCCTTCCTCCTCACTTGCTTTGTAACATTACCATTCTTTTAATATATTGATGACACAGTTCTTCAAAAAAAAAAAAATGCTGCCAACTAAAATGTGTTACATTCCAGAACATCTCGAGGATGGTTGGAACAAAATTGAAATAACAGATAATGGCAGGTTACTACTCAAGATTGTATGTACCGATGAATTAAATCGGCGTTATAACTGAAAATATCAAGTGGGTGTGGGAATAGCTGGATGCATGAAATATGCCTTCCAATAGTGGAAGAAAAGAAGGACAGTGATTTTGCCAATTATACCTTGAGGGATAATCGACAAGAGGGCAATAATTAACAATTCAAAGTCCCAATAAGAATTAAGACGAGGTGTATAGAGGAGATGGGGTGAGATTATATAGACCAATAGTCCATATATTTTAAGCATTACCTTACTCACGGGAAGCAATGCGAAATCCCGAAGTAGGGGTATGAGGATCCTGGCCTTGAGATACACACTTCCTATAGATTACGACTTTAAGAACATTAAGAAGATAAAGAATTGGATACCACTATGGTGGTTGATAAAAGAAGGTTTCAATATAGGGGCTTAGTGCTATGGGGTCGAGACAATTTAATGCCTCCGTATCATTATGGCACATTTGAAACTAGTCAAAAGTTGAAGCTGACATGATACTCTGAGAAAATAATAAGTTAATTGGGAGAAGAGACAGTTGATATCGGAACGCAAGTAATGCTTAGATAATTGAGCCTTTGGAACAATTCTTCGGATGGGGTACCTTTGGACTTGTTGTAATCCACCTACACCAGAGTTTCCAACAACAAAGGCAACACACTGGTCTTACTATCACAACTCAAGGAAGAACTCAAACAAGATAACATGCATGACTTTTCCATTAACTCTTTGGAGCTTCAAAGTAAAACTATTGTTTCACTAGCACAATGTAGTTTCAAATTTCGACACATTCCACAACTTGAGTTTTATCTCATCCTTTAAATAAAACTAATTCACCTTTCCTTTATGCTAGTAGCACTTATTCTTTTTACAAAAAGGATTACGGTTTGCAACTCTAACTGATCTTCTGCAATTTTTCTCTCTCTTCTTCTTTCCTTTCTATGAATGTTTAGAATACAAATATTGTCCACTAGTTAATTCAATCAGGTGGAAATGATTTAAGGTCCTAGCATATAATCATTATTTATCACGATCAAACTTTCGCTCTGATACCAATTGTTATGAATCATCTCAGCTACTTGCAAACTTTGTTATATAAAAACAAATAAAATCAGAGGCAACTGGAACTTCTGGCACAAATTCACCATCCAATTCGAGCTCAGATTTGCAAACACAACAAAGCGGATCTATATGGCTCGTCCCAATCTGCAAATTTGATAGAGCACTCGCTCTATCTTCTCTGTGCCTTTGCTTTGGATTTAGCAAGACGACATACTTAGATCCGACTTAGATATTAACTCGTAAACAACAATGATTTCTCTCTTCTATTCTCGAGAATCGCTCTATCCATATGAATAGACTCTCCGACATTCAAGACTTCTAGAAGAAAGATATAACTACGAATTGCCTTAGTTCATCTAACGATTTAGGAACAAACTTCATCTCTAGCTTCTACACCCACTACAATTTGTGTGTTTCCATAATATTCATATCTTTTAGGAAAAGGATTGTCTTTTCGCTAAATCAATTTCGGGTTTGCCTTATTTGGCTCATTTCTAAGCCCTTTTGATCTATGGCAAACTTTTGGCCAAGTTTTAGAACAACCGACAACGCTGGTTGGTTTTGATTTCTGGTTGCTACTATTTGTAGCGACCACTTTTAAACCTTTTGTTTTATAGTTTTAAGACTTATAAGGCTTAATAACTTTCCTAATGTTATTCTTATTTTAATTAACTAGTCCTAATATTAGCATATCTTTATTAACTTAACCATCCTATATTATAAAACCGTGGCGTCGGTCTGTGCGCCCGATCGACGGCCGAGATCGAGCCAATGTCCTTGCACCCCGCCGGACGGCCCAGATTTGTCCGTTTATCCCTCCGCCTTGGTGGACCGCCCAGATTCTGCCACGTCAAACAAACAATCTGGCCAATACCCCCAACCTCGTTTGATCTATGAAAGATTCCCGCGTCTCCTTTGAGGAAAAATAAGAAGAATCAGAAAATTTTTACTCCAGTGGAGCAAGATCCTTCCAGCATCATAGCCACGAGCAGCAGAGCCGCGGCTGCTACTTGCTAGGGGCTACTTTTGCTTACGAGGAAAAGCCAGACAAAATTGTCTTTCAATTGTTACGCAGCAATGGCTGAATGCTGCACCAGTTCCAGCGGCATATATGATGCGGCGAGTCATGACGTCCTCTCTCTCTTCACTGGAGGTTCCTTACTATCTCTTTCTTTTTTAGAGTAAGGTTCTATGCTTTGCTCTTGAGAAAGTGTAAGTCCAGCAAAGAAGAAAACGTCTTTTCTTTGGAGTAAAGAAACCTCTATTTTACACCGAAAGCTTCTCTATACAACCGAATTTGTCACTGTATAGACTCTCTTTCCATTTAAATGCTTCTCATTATTAAACTTTCCTTTAATTCCTGATAGTTTGCATTGGACTAGATTAAGTAAGCATCGTTGCTTTGTTTGCATCTTGTGGAAATTTGGATGAAGTAATCAGGCATTTAAAAATTAAAAAAATTCAAGTGAATATACATGGAGTACAATTATCCCAGCTAATGCCAAGCTTGGGCGAAATGAGAGGGTCTTTTAGTTGTACAACAAAATGCGCACGTTAAGTATTGCTATCCGCTGAGCTCTTCTTTGCTTTTTCTTGCACAAAGGTCTCTTCTGTTAACATGCTTTCTTTCTTGAGATATCTTTTCAATAACTGAGAAAAAAGGTAGATTTTGCCCTTATCTTTGTTGCTATTTCTTAGAACACTTGCCTTAAGGTTATCATCTCTACGAACTGCATGTATCCAGGTTGTACAAGTGGTGGAAATGTCGCCACTTAGATGGCATCCTATTATTCTGACCAAATGCCATTCCTGTTCTCTCTGGCCAGATTCTAAGTCCAGACTGTTATATGAGGAAAATGTACCATATATGGCTCATGCGCATTTGGAAACTGGAAGAGAATAACTCCACTAACTCCACACTGAGAAATGAAATTATGCATAGACGTAAATGCACAATGCTGGCAACTTATGAAGGTATATCATGAAGACTTCTGAAGATTTCATATTGGACTAAAGAGGGTACTGTCCAGCAAGTACTGTCAAGAACTGAACAGGTTATCATTTAATTTTGCCCAGAAATGCTTCTTCCTTGCAAATAAGTCTTATTAGCAAATCAATTTGATCCAGTCTTACACGTTTTTTGAAGCTCCATTTCGAGATTAATCTACACGCTACTTTGCACCAAGGTTATGCCAGCATAACAGAAAACTAACACTCTGCCTTATTTAATCTCTGGTTCTGCTTTAACCAAGAAACAGAAGATACCAATTTCCTGCTACTTAAACGGTGAAACTCTGATTCTTCTTTTTGAGTAATTATCGCAGATATTATGCAACAAACTTCTAGGTTTTGAATGATAATCTGCATTTGCAGAATAGCTTGCATTAGCTTTTAGAAATCCAATGTACAAGGCCGAAATTATATGACTTCCATTTGCTTTTATGGAAACGGATCTGGTTGTTTCATGTCTGTCTATTCATGGCCACTAAATCGTTTTCCAAAGGGTGCATGTGGCATATGCACAAATTTATTTGACTGTCCTACTTGCCAATGACCATCAGCAAGTTGATGATGCAAATTTATTTGCCTTCTATGCAGAAATCGGGAGAATGAAGCTTAAAATAGCAAAGGTGTGTATGGTCTTTGTTCTCTCAGATTGTATGAGTTTAGGTCATATAATGGGCTTTAGAGATTGCTCAAATTTATATCACTGTGATACAGCAAACATCACCAATAAATATTGCAGATCAAGATCCTTCCTTGGCATTCTCAATCTAGAAGCCTACATGGTGTACCGCATTGTGCATATCGGAAGATGAATTATGCAATTACACGATCTTCAATGTTGCTAAAGCAGGTCAGTAATTGGCCATGGCTAGATAATGCACTTAAGATAGCAGAAATCATGCAACAGCAGGGATGTCCTGTGCTATGAGACTGCACAAAGGGATCTAGACCTCGAACTTGGTAGACAATTCCTGATAGTTTGCATTGACTAGATTAAGTAAGCATCTTTGCTTTGTTTGCATCTTTGTAGAAATTTGGATGAAGGTCCAAGATAGAGAGCTTCCTATCAGCTTAAGTTCCAAGCTAGAGAGCTTTTTGTTGCATTATGTGAGAAACCATGGGGCTTCTGCTAACAGGGAAAGGGACTCTTGGAAATTGAAGGTTTGTTGTTTAGTAGAAATGCCAAGGTCGTTTTCCATGGATGATCTGCTAAAATTCCAAGCTAGAGAGCTTCCTATTGCATCATCCTGATTTTATCCCCGTAAACATCTTGCTTTTTAAATCTGTCAATTGCTATTGTTGAATTATGGTCTGATCGAAGCATTCCCCTAACTAATGCCTTTTTTATTTCCATCTGAAAAGCTGTGTCCAACAAGTACCAAAGACAAAGTTATTGCAAAATAAAGGCAAAGGTAATATGGCCAGTTCATCTGGTTGTTCCATGCACTAAGATTTATGTGTCTTTGTTAAAGAGCACTGTAAAGATACTTTGAGTTATCTTCTTCAGCACTTTAGAGATCTTTTAACCTTTTGTGTTGGACTAATATTTCTATTTATGCGCGATTATCAAAGTTTTTGCAGAATACATTTGGTCAAAAAGATTTGTTGAATTTGTACAGTCTACTTAGCCATGTGAAACTATATTTTGACCACAAAACTTCAAGACCAGGAACTTTGCATGCGAGTTCAATATTTGTTGGTGTATAGCTGTCTAGATTCTATTCCTCTTTTTAGCCAACCATCTCATTCATCTATTTACTAGCTATGCAAATTTGGTTGAAGCCAACCAAGCATTTAGTAAAATTACAACGCCGGATCATACGTGGGAACGCAATTTTTGATGCGTCTTTGTCTTGCATTTTCCTTCATATGCTGATCCGACAAATAAGTGGACCCTTTTTTGGATCGACAAAGCTGCACCCTTTGTAACTGCTCCATTTTGTCTCTATTCTATCTGGATTTTTTGATTCCATCATTCAAACACCTCCCACTATAGAATGGACTACCAGGATAAGACATTTAAACGCATAAAACATATTTAAATACATGTAAAGCATGTTGTAGAATGCTTTTTTTTTTTGTCCCTTTGTTCTGTGTAAGTTCTTCGTTAGTTTTTTTAAGGAACATGACCGATTGTTCTGTTTCATAACCAGGTTACAAAATTCCTAGAGTAGCGTGAAGCAAAAAATGATTAGCTGCACAAGGAAATATCACTTTTGTGGCAAAAGGCATGAATGCCATAATAGCAACAGCCTACCGCAATGGCTACGAAGAAAGATGTCCATAAGCTATCTGATATTGAACAATAACTATGTGTGTTTTGTTGTAAAATTTTGTATTCTCTTTGTTTTGTTGCCCTTAGTCGCGAACATCAGTTTGATGCTTCCTTTGGCCTTTGGCAAAGGTTTACTAAGAGTAGAATGAAAATGGGTCCATGTGCTCTAAGAACAAGATGGGAACCTTACGCTTTTTCTTGCTACGCCTTTGCCATTTCAATGTCTCTTGAATAGCTATTTGTGAGCCTGGAAAGACCATTTTATGGGTACTACAGCTTAGATTTGGAAACCAGCATTGCAGTTGATGCAGGGTTATTTAACATTATTTTTGTCATGAACAAAGCAACATTAGGAAAAAGGTGCGTTAGAGGTAACATTTCACAGACAGTTGCCTTCAACAACTCAATATTGTACTCTTAACATTTAAATATATTAACTCTCCTTCGATAAGAAACATCGTTTTTCAATCTTCTTAAAACATGCTATTGCTAAACATCCCTCACTATATTGTACGCTTGCAGAAACTATGGTACCTTTTGACGAATGTGTAGAATCACCGTTAGTCAAGTTCGAATGCCTAGAACTATTTTTAGTGAGTATTCTATGGCTAATGACACAGACAATTATATACATGTTAACATTGCACGTTTTGTGTTATTGCACATTCTAACACATAAAAACACTACTTTAAAGAGGAGTTTTGCAATAACAAAACAAATGAAAGCACTATCGTAACTAGGTTCTCCAAGTCAGGGGACAAAACCACATCTTACCACACATTAAAACCCAATTTAATGTCACTTACTCATAGACAACACATTACTCTCCGAATCTTCATCTACAATCACATAGAAAGCCCACCAACGGTGGGCAATTTTCTAGTTATTTCAACTGAAATCTCAATTGTTCTTTTTGGCTAGGATTTGAATTTGTGTTTGCATCTGTGTTCATCCTTTAATAACATCAGCAAATACTTTTAGGTGTTTGTTAGCACTTGCTTATATATATATAGGCTTAATTGCATGAAAAATACACTAAGGGGTATAGAATATATATAAAAACATGTAAAAAGAGTTGAGTATGGCTACCATGAACCCCCTGGATTCCCCACTCCTCGAGTCCCTTGGACTCCCCATGCCAAACTTGTGTTGATCCCCTGGATCAATACTGCAACATCGTGCAGTTCTCTAATCGTTCCCAGAACGATTCTTCATGGCCTCTCCTTCTTGAGATCCATGATCTCTTATATAGGGTACCTACTCTTGTGGCATGCCGCCACATGTATGCATGCATGCATATGGACTCTTGGAGTCTCCTTATGCCACTTGTCCCTTAAACCTCTAATCCTTAGGTTTAATGGTCCTATGACCTAGGGACCAACATATGCATATAACATATGACTTAGGGCCTAACCTATGTTAAGAACATACCTCCCCCTTCAAATCCTTGGTCCCCAAGGATCATGGGGAGTATGTGTATGTTGAAACCCATTCCCCGGGTCACCCGTGACCATGGTTTCACCATCTAGTCCATTTGAAACCCTTTCCCTAAATCACCTCGTGATCATGGTTTTGTCTTCTCGTCCCTTGTAAAACTCCGTTCCCTAGATCACCCCGTGATCATGGTTTCATCCTCTAGTCCCTTAGAAACCGTTCCCACGGATCACCCCTGTGATCATGGTTTCATAGCTCATTCTTTAGCGGACGCCCTACTTGTCATCCCCCGATGCAAGTCTCTAATTCTTTAGTTTTAGGTAATGACCTCATATTGACTCCACTAATCCTTCCATGTTATCAAGGGATTTTGAGTCGATGAGGATTTGGTACATGTACACTTCACTTTCCCATGTGGCCTTGGGAAGTGACCGATCTCGCCACAAGATCTAGTACTACGCAATACTCTTATTGGCGCAGACTTCGAATCGAAAGTGTCTAGAATCGCCTCAATGAAGTTACCTCGTGAGCTAAGGGCTAGGAATCCTGTCACAATCTTTGGACAATATTGCTTTCTTGAGTTGACTTATGCGGAATAGGGCGCACTCCTAATCCATTCATAAGTTCTAACTCAACTCATATGCATGGAATAAATTACTACTCCTATATTTTAGTGTAGCCAAAATAGGTTAAGCTAAACTACCTTCAAATTGGGGCTAGAAGTTTCTAACACTTGGCTAAATTAAATGGTTTTTCTCCATCACATTTTCTTGCTTTTGGCTAAACTTTCACAAAATGGAAAGACAAATATTAGCCATCGCGCTATAATGATTTAAAAAAATCCAAGCATACCGGCAAAGGCATTGAAATTATTGTAAATACATAAATCAAGACACGAACATATATGAACATGTTCAAAAACCTAAAAAAGAAGGGCACAACATTGTTCCTTTTCCTCTAATGCTTTAACTTTGTACTTGGAACGACGAGAAAGAAAGGGGAAAAAAAAAGGAAACATAAACCCTATTTGAAATTTCTTAAAGTTAGTACATAAATTGGTGTTGAATTTTGGGCTAATCTATCCATTTTTCCAAGCCCACTCTATCTTAGGTTTAGCTAATCGATGTCCCGATGGATATGTCTGGAGGTAAAGGTTTGGCTATTCAACCTAAAAACTCACTTGGGCGGCAAAAAAATTGGGCTAAAATTTTCTTTTTTTTGGGCATTTTTTCCACTTACTTTAGCCATTTTTCCTGGCAAAACTGCTACAAAATAGCCATTTGGCTAATCTTAGCCGTTATTTTATTCCATGCTCATATGCTGTCTTCATTGACCCTTCCTGAGTCCAACACATTGGGACATCTATAACTAATGGTCTCAAGGTTCTTACCTTGCCACTAATATTATAATACCTATTTGGAACCTTGCATCTATTCTTCTGCCAAGAACCCCGGGTTCTTTATGACGCATGTACCAACTTTTTGGACTAGAACAGAGGTCCACTTTATCCCTTAGTTGACACTTAGTGCAACTAAGTACCTGATGCTAGTCATGTGAATTCACTAATCTATGTGAATTCAATATTCTTGATCCCAGATCTAAGAATGCTATGCTACAAAAGACCCTGCTTCTTATAAGCAATACAGTGGTAATGACCATAGACTCCCCCAGAAATCTAATTAGAAACAAGATTCTAATAATTGTACCACTCATACTCTGATCATTTATTAGAGATTTTTGCAACATTAACCCCAGGGTAATCCTTGCATTTCTAGAGACCTTGCTCTATAAATACCCAGTACACCAATTATGGCTAATCATGAATTCTAATTGGATTCTCTATCACAACTCCCATAGTTGATTCTCTTCCACCAAGCATCTCAAGAATCCTTATATTCATGTATACTACTTTGATAACAAGTAATGATGGTTCGGACTACGCCCTTTTAGGTCTCCATAGCATGCCCGGCCCCGCCAAAGATAACGCCATTCCTCTAGGAAAACATTCTTCCTAAGTCTGACAACCTTCGTATCTTTATTAGGTGAACCCTTTCCTCAACAATTTTGGGTTCCACATTCACATTCCAGTTTGTGACCCCTTTTTCTTAGGGTAGAATAAGCTAGGAAATCCTTTTCCTCCCCCTTTAAAAAAAAATCAAGCAATCCTTTGCTTTTTGGAAGTGAATTCTTAAAGTCATATGCATCCAATTTACAGCCGACATAGAACTTATCTATTACTTCGGCTTGGATGATATACTAATAGGAGGCCACTCTCTAAGCCTTGCTTATAGGAGTTTTGACTGCCCCTAAATTATCAGAGATGGTGGCGTTCCTAGTGAAGCCTCACTAGAACCCAAATACCTTGCCTTGCAAGATTGAGCAAGAAGACCTTTAAGTCTATGCTCACACTCTTTCTATAGAGCCAACGGGTCTAACTACCTTACTTTTTAACTTTGTTGGCTTCCATAGCTTAACACCCCAAGTAATGCATCATCAATTCCAAATTGATTTGCAAGCCCAACCAACGCATTGGCAGAGACCACTTCCAGGTCTCTTACATGCTTAATTTGTGGGGTACTTTGATGCTCATGCCATATTGACTCTTAAAGATCATGATTCTAGTAGATTCCTCACAGAACTACTCTTTCACTTGACGTAAGTCACTAGACTTAGCTCTAAATGATCTTTTCAATAGGCATCATCGATCTCCTAGGGACCATTGCATCATAAGTGAAGCACCATTATGCTCCATCCATACATCAATCAGTATCTATTCATATACATATGTGTTTGATGTTAATACAGAGTTCATGCAAAAAAATCAAGCAACTCAGTTTAACAAGACTAATTGGCCTTGCAAACTCTAACATATAGAATTACATGGACCTTGGTTTCCACCACTTCCTAAATGATACCACCATGTTTTCCATACGAGAACTCTCATTAGGGGTTCTTGTTGTGCCTAGCTTTGCTTTTCATGCTTTGGCTTAGAGCTAACCCAAGTCATTCTCGACTTTGCTCAATAGCCCTTATGGTTGCATCACATGACTTACCTAAGTCAACTGCAAAATTAATTGGTCCACCAGTACCACAGCTTCTTGACCTCGTCAAAAGCTTCCCGTTGTACTAACCCCTAATTCATATTTGAACTTCATTCAAGATTCTTATGGGGCTTTGATTTCTCAGAATACACTTTCAACCATTGGCAGCCAAGCCAGCAAAATTTTCAACCTCAAGACACTCTTAAAGGGTGAAACTATTCTTATACAGCTTGCCCCTTACTGAGATCCTCTTTTGAAAGTGAATAACTCTTATCAATGGGAAATTCATAGATAGGATCCAATTATTTGGTTTGAATTATGTGCCATAAAGTCAATTTCCTTGACTACTTGTTCTAACACATATTCATTGCTTTGCCAATCTATGGCTATAAGGCATAATATACATCTCATAATACCTATACAAGCCCAGCTTATATATTGCGACCATATGTTTTACCCCAACCCCGCTTGAACATACTGGGCAATAAGATGTATTCATAGTTGCATATAGATGTAGGACTATAACTCTACTAACATTAGAGATATTGAGATTTTCTAACCAATCTCAGTATCTTAGTTTGAGCATAGGTAGAGTTTATGGAACTAGACAGTCCAATCAATCATATTGTAGCTTGATTCATCCTTGGCATCTTTCCAGAGACACCCTCTGAAATCAGTTTAACAAACGCTACAATAATCTATTGCATGCATCCATATGATCCTAGTTGAATCCGTTTGCTTCTTTATTTATTTTAAGTGCTCTTCCCGTAAGAACCCTTAAAATGACTAACAAGTTGCTTTGCAATTACTATCTTATAGTTTCTACCGATAAGTTCTCAACCTTATCAAGATCAAGTACTGCAACTTGTATTCTCTAGATGCGTTAGCTAGCATCTCTAGCTATAGTACTTTTAAACTATAGATTCCATGTGTAGATGTTCATCTATGAAGGTTATTTTCTTGACCCAACAATCGCAGATTGTATATGTTCCTTTGGAATTTTTCAAAGGAATACTTCAAGCTAAGTTAATTTATTGCCACTTTCCTTTATGCAACCAAGATCCTTCTTGGTGCTTATAAGAAAGCATATCATACAAGGCATAAAACCTTTAAATCCTTCAAAATTCCTTCCTAGAATTCAAGGACCTTATTCTCAACACTTACCACAAGTGTTGTTATTCCCAAGTGTTACTATGTTCCAAGGAACTAGTTAGGACTTCCGGTGTTCTAATAAAAGCTCTGTTTCCAAGATGTCCACTTAACGGACCCCAAATCCTCCAAGTAACCAAGTCCTAGCATTCATGAAGAACTAGTATCCACAATATTTCCCAAATATTGTGCACTTCTAGCATAAACCCTAGGTCGTGCACTAGTGACCCCTTGAGTCAATAGTAATATATCCGTCACCAATTCCCTACAAGGATTGGTTAAAGGAACATGCAACCTCGTACCACCTGTTGAACCACAAGTGGTCCAACATGTGTGTGTGGGGATTGAGAAGATATTATTTGGGGCAATGGTTAAAATGTAATTTGGGGCAATGTTAAAATATTATAATGAGGTGAGGTGAAGAATTGAAGGGTGTAGATGAAGAGGTGATTTTAATGGTTTAGATGAAAAGGTGAAATTGGACAGTCTAGATTTTGTTGTAAAAAATATAAGTATTTTTGAGGAGCAAAAACTCCTCCTCTTCCTTCACGTTCACAAAGAGAGCACAACAGTGGAAATGCTCATATGAGGAGGGTGGCAGCCTCCTCATGCTTATGTTAAAGGCCCTTGCAAGGGGAAGTTCTTTATATATTATCTTCTTATTGAATATGGTTTTGAAGTTTTGATATAAATCTGGGTTTTGAAGTTTGATACAAATCTGGCTTCTTGGTGAAATTGTCATTCAGTAATACGGTGATTTCTGAAAGATTCTAATTGTCATTCAGTGATTTTTGAAAGATTCTGTGGGTGTTGGCCTGGATGGGGAACCAGGTTCAACATTATGGCACTCCGGGTGGGACTCCAAGCTTCCCCAAAGGTTTTTATGCGCTAGAAGGATTTTTGCTCTCGTAATATTAAATTTAGTGTTGTTCTCATAATATTGTCCGTTGTTGCAGATTGCTAGAGCATATCTCGATGTATTTCTAAGGCCTTGGCTTTTCAAAGCCTTTGTGGCCTTGGCTTTTCGAGAATACTAGAATACTGAAATTTTAGAACAGAGTAACCTAGATATTTTTGGGTCAAGATATATGCAGCAGCCTCTTGTGTGGCAATTCCGACTTGGTGACCTCATCTAAGCAAGGATCTAGTATCTCGCAACTATGCTTGAAGTGTTAAACTAAACGTAGCAGAAGCTTACCATGACTTTGGAGCTCTATCAAAGACAATTTAAAATCCTTGTCTGTGCTTCTGGCGACTGCGACTTAAAACAGTCAAAATGCTTCTTGCTTGCTCTTGTTTCATTGCCTTGGACAAGAAGGCCATATATTTTGCATCAATGCTTTCTTATTTCTACTACAACCATCATTTGTTTGTTAAAAACCTTCAAAACCGCCACAGCCAAAGTCTATCATTCCGAGTTGCATATACCCAAATATCTCCTCCGCTTAGCCCGATGCGTTCTAGAAGCGGTGTTGTTGCAAGCATAGCAAGATTTTTCTTCCAATTTAGGGCTGCAATCTTATCTCCGTGAGAACCGTTCTTACCAGATTCTATCTTTGGCTTTGCAGGGTTTGTTGCAGCCTCTATAACCTAACCCTAAAAGATCATCTCTTCCCATTCCCCGCCTGGATCTTCAACCGCCTTCGTTATCTCTTCACGGCCGATCTATTATGGTCCTGATGAAACCCCAAGCCATACCCTAACCCTATTGACCATTATTGCCTTGCCTGGTTTTGAACTATACCATTACCCTTGTTATTTGATATAGATCTTCTCTATTTGGAATAAGCTATGGTTCCCAAGGTCTTTATAGCACGTAAGGTGTTGGAGTTACACCTAAACCAAAACTCCGGTGCCTAGGAGGCACCTTAAAAACTCACATTGTGTTGGAATACACGTTAAACCTTCCAGTGCCTAGGAGGCACTTTTGAAAACTCACATTATTTTTTTCTTTTTCTTTTGTGCTGGTTGAGGGTCGAGGGGACCGGCCCATTCTTTTTTTGGGGCATAATGTTGAACCACAAGTGGTCCAACATGTGTGTGTGGGGATTGAGAAGATATTATTTGGGGCAATGGTTAAAATGTAATTTGGGGCAATGTTAAAATATTATAATGAGGTATTGTATGGAGAAGAAGAGGTGAAGAATTGAAGGGTGTGGATGAAGAGGTGATTTTAATGGTTTAGATGAAAAGGTGAAATTGGACAGTCTAGATTTTGTTGTAAAAAATATAAGTATTTTTGAGGAGCAAAAGCTCCTCCTCTTCCTTCACGTTCACAAAGAGAGCACAGTGGAAATGCTCATATGAGGAGGATGGCAGCCTCCTCATGCTTATGTTAAAGGCCCTTGCAAGGGGAAGTTCTTTATATATTATCTTCTTATTGAATATGGTTTTGAAGTTTTGATATAAATCTGGGTTTTGAAGTTTGATACAAATCTGGCTTCTTGGTGAAATTGTCATTCAGTAATACGGTGATTTCTGAAAGATTCTAATTGTCATTCAGTGATTTTTGAAAGATTCTGTGGGTGTTGGCCTGGATGGGGAACCAGGTTCAACACCACCCTACCCAGTAGAGTGAGCCAATGATCCCAGATCAAGTGGTTATCACGGGCAACAACATTCGAACATTGGACTCCATTCTCCATTTCTAGTTTCTTCTTACGCCACACTACCCAGTAGTGTGCGTCAACTGGGCATGATCCCAGATCATGACACCCTATGATGCACTCATTGAAAGGGATCTTTGGAGGGCAATAACGCTTTTTGTTAAAACATAATTTCTCTTAGTTCCTTGAACGTAAAGACGCTCTTCAAAAGAACCATCCTGGATATCAACTAATTTTAAAAACTCAAACTAGGGATCTTATATTAAGCATATTCACATGCTCCAGGGTATGGCCCATCTCCATGTGGTTCGTCTATGTTCCACTACTGAGCCCCCGACTCCTCATGACGAAACCACCTAACACTCTTGGAGTGCTATACCAATGTTACAACCTATTTTCCTTTCAACAAACCCAGTTTGCAAGAATGCAGTAGGTGGTAATACCAACAAGTGCCCTTGGCCCTTGTTCATTACTAGTTCAACTAGTACCAACATTAGCTAAAATCGTAAATATTAACTACGGTAAGTAACAACCCATTAAAACCTTCCCTTTAATTTTTAATGGTTGATAACGGGGAACAAAATCCCTGATTTTTTTAATGGGCTGATAATGGATCCTGGTTACCCTTTAGCAAAAAAATCACAGAATCGAAAATCTTTTTTTTTTTTTTTGAAGGAGTGAAAATCTCAGAATCGAAAATCTCAGAATCACGAAGTCGTGATTCCGTGCCAGCCAAGATCGATCACTCCGGGCTGCTCGGTACTCGGATTGCCACGAAATTTGGCAGGTAAGCATTTCGGCCCCAAACGCTCCTGCTTGTAAATTTTCAGCTCAAACCGAGCTGTTTTGCAAAATCCGTTTTTCCAGGCCCTAAACATGATTTAACAAGCCCCCGCTGCCCGAGGCTGCTACAACGATTTCATATTGGCTTCTCAGGTCCCCAAGAGCCTGAAGAACGATTCTAAGGCCAAACGTTTGCACCGTGGATGCTCCGAGATTGCTCTCAAGTTACGCTCTCTTAATCATTGCTTGTGACCTCGAACCCAAACATCAAACTTAGGCTCGATACCAATGTTACAACCCATGGAGCGGGCCAAGTTTGGCTACCATGAACCCCCTGGATTCCCCACTCCTCGAAGTCCCTTGGACTCCCATGCCAAACTTGTGTTGATCCCATGGATCAATACTGCAACATCGTGCAGTTCTCTAATCGTTCCCAGAACGATTCTTCATGGCCTCCCCTTCTTGAGATCCATGATCTCTTATATAGGGTACCTACTCTTGTGGCATGCTGCCACATGTATGCATGCATGCATATGGACTCTTGGAGTCTCCTTATGCCACTTGTCCCTTAAACCTCTAATCCTTAGGTTTAATGGTCCTATGACCTAGGGACCAACATATGCATATAACATATGACTTAGGGCCTAACCTATGTTCGTAACATAGGAGTGGGGAATCCAGGGGGTTCATGGTAGCCAAACTTGGCCCGTTCCATGGGTTGTAACAGGTATACATGCAAAGGGATGGATAGGAGTATGAAAAGGGATTTTCTATTAGAACAGTGGTAAATAAGGAGTTTCGACCTGACCCTATCTTTGCAACATATCCAATATACATATAGGTGAATCCCTCGGTGCAGTAACAACAACAATGCAGCCATATGAGTCCAAATTGCTCTATCCCATTTGTATAGAAAGAATTTGGTTCTAAATGCTTCTCATGATAAGAGATGACCCGACTCATACCAGACTGCTTATACTAGCTGCTACCCATTGTCACTGTGCCTTTGGATGAAGAACAACACTCAAAGACACATTCTCTGGAGTATCCTCCAAATGAATCCACTAGCATGGAGTAGAAAACTGAAGATATGCCTCAGGATTGATATGGAAAAGAGACATGTCAGTGTCCCAAGTAGCAAGCAACCCCTTTAGGAGGAGCTTAATGGCGGTCTTATGAAATGGAAGACAATGCTGAATTGACTAACCTTAAACCAGGAGAATCATTCTTACTAATGAGAATCCTTCAAATAAACTTGGATATCATGATCTTACTTTGGAGGTGAAAATCCAATATACCAAGAATACCTACCGCTTTTAGGTCTGATACACTTCAACTAAGCTAGCTTGACCACAACTCCTTCCTCATTTACTTATATGTACAATCTCCTCCATCTTCCCTTTGTGGGACTAGTAGAGCAGATGCCATGTAAACATGAGTATCACAAAGAACACATTTAGCTGTTGAAATATAAATATACTGACTAAACATAATATTTCAAACAAAGAAGGTGGTTCAACACTTAGCACACAAAAGGAAAAACGTCTGTATACAAGACTTTTATCAACGAGCACCAACCCCAAATCAGTGCCGTAATTAGTGGGCGGTGGTTAAACGGTAGACTACTATTCTTAGTCTCACCCGTTGTATCTATATTCATTGTACATTATGTACTGTAACAATGCTAAGAAGTAGAGATTTTATTTTTTATTGCTTTTCTTAATAGAGTTGTGCTTCTTTCTATCTCTTGAGTCAATCTTGCGGGGTTTGTGCTAGTTTTGCACTAGTTCAATTATTAGCTACAGTGATTCTACTAGGCATGGATAGTCTAGATGTATTCCACCAAAATAAGTGCTTCTGCAGTCCTCTAATAATTTTATCCCAAGCATCTGAAGCAGAGACATGGATTCCAACAGGGATACCAAGTGACTTCGTGGTCTTACCATGCAGCAAAACCTTCAATAGATAGTCCAAAATACAGGGAGGAATGGGACGGTCCAATTATAATGAGTTAAATGAGATTTAATTTATGTGTCTCATGTTAAATGTTCGATTCAAATTCATCATCTCTTACTTGAACAAAGAATGTGAACAATTAGTTCCCTATGTGAATGCTAATCTTTGTTAACGGGCAATTTCTTAGGTGAATGCTAGATCTATTCCTGTCAGCATCCCAAAGAACATGAGTCACATTGATAGTCTTGCGCCATGCACATTATTAAGTTCAAATGATAGCAAAATGGCGAGATGCTCATGGTCAATATTCGAAGATGGAAGCACAATCATCACATGTCATGACATATATTCATATGTGCCACGTAAATGGCATTGTATTGCATGATGAAAGTTTGAAATAGTGTCCAACAAGATATCATTTATGACATCAAAAGAAAAAAGGCTACAATAGTCTTGAAGAGGCTAACTTGTTGGGTTATAGCTTTTGTCAGACTAGGGTTATGAATTTTTAGACCCATCTCATACATTTTCTCATATGGCTTTTTATCGTCCATGTATCCAAAATAGTTTGTGGGATGAATACAAAAAAATAAAAAAAAAAGAAAAAAGAAAAAGTAAAAAAGGAGAATAGTATAGCCAGTGTTATGTAGGATTAAAAACCCTCGCCCCCCAAAAGCTTTTAGAGGGAAAATGTCTGATAGTAATAAAACCTACCAAAAATATTTTAAGATCAATGTATTTACCCTGGATGTAATTTTGCACATCACTGGGGCACTTCTAGTCTAGACTACAAGATGTTGGGGCGGCCACCGGAGATGTCTATAGAGGCATATATGGGGATTAGTTAACGCGGAAAATAATCAGCTTTAATTCTCAACTAGTTATGGTGCCCGGCGTTGCCGGGCTTAGTTACCATTTGAAGAGGTGGTTGTTTCATTATTGGCTAGAATAGGCAATATGGGTTGGAGGGGGTAGAGGTATTTTAAGAAACTCACAATGTAACATTGAACCTGAAGAAACCCCTTTATTTAGACCTGTGCTTCATGAGATGGCTCATACATTTTTGTTGCTCGGAGTAACATAATCTAGTTGATAAGAAAAAAAAAGTTCGAAAAGATTGGAATTGGTCCATATCCCCTTATTTTCAACAGAATCCTAGCTGGAAGCATGCATGTACTATGATGTGCTTCCCCATAAGTATCCGGCAACCAGGTGTGCAAGGGAAAGATTGCTAGTCTCACAGCATAAGCTATAGGGAAGCTTCAGTATAAGACTATCTCTAAAATACTATGTATACGATTTATTAACTAATTTTTGAGAGTCCAATTTTGCTTCATCATGATAATGCAAATTAAACCTTTTGCATCATGATCATCATGATCATGATCATGATGATCATGAGAGTCCAATTAACTTCATCATGATCATGACCATCAGATGTACAAATACCTTTTCTATATACAAAATAAAACCAAAATATTGATAAATAGCTTCATTTCCAACCAGTGTTGTTAGGCTTGTTAAGCTTTTGCAATTTCGTTGTTGAAATTTGTATTTTGAATGGTAGTCGATGGGTTTTTGCTTTTAGATGGTTACCCCAATGCAATGGCCTAGTCACTTTTCTCACTTCCATAGTAGTTGGTGGGTCACCCCATCCCAATGGCCTAATCACCCACCTACTTGAGTCTACATTTGTTATACATCATTCTATTGTTTTTGGAAGTGTAGTTGCTCGATAATGAATACAATCAATCAATGAAGGAGTGTGATTCATTCAATTGGACATGAACATGCAACATTTATGTTTTTAGTGTATTTGGTATCATGTGAAAGTATGCTCATCCTTTCCTCTTTCCTGTTTGGACTTGGATGTCCTAAGATTACATATTAAAATGAAGATAAATTACAAAACTTAAATTTCCATTTACATTATCAATGCTATCCATCTCCCCTAACTAACAAAAAAGAACATGGCATAAGATGCTTACAAATTGGTGAATGGTTGCCAAAAATGTAGAAAATGGTTTTACTATTAAAATTTACAGATATCATATTACCCTACATCATAAATGCTAAAGAGATACAATTTTACTGCCAAGAACTTTAAATTTTACAGATATCTTATTACCCTACATAAGTAGTTGCCTATATCATAAATGCTATAGAGATTGGAACTTTGGCGCCGAGTTAAAGCATTTTGTAAGAGTACCCATGGGAAATCAATGTCCATTTATATTATTAATGTTATCCACCTCTGCTTGTCATCTACTAACAAAAAAGAGCATGGCATAAGATGTTTACAAATTGGTGAATGATTGCCAAAAATGTAGAAAATGGTTTTTTACTACAAAAATTTAAAAATTTAGAGATATCATAATACCCTACATCGAGATACAATTTTACTGCCAAAAACTCCAAATTTTACAGATATCTTATTACCCTACATAAATGAGGTAAAATAAAATTTATGGATCATATTACCCTACATAAATGCTATAGAGATTGGAATTTTGGTGCCGAGGTACCATGGAAAATCAATGTCACAAACATGATGGCTTATCTTCGCAGAGGAAAGCACCATTGCAAAAAATTGTCTGTAGCAGCAAGATAGCAAGATAAGCATTATATCAATGCAATCTCAATGAAGTTATATTCGCTACTGGAACCTCATGCTATATGAATCTGAACTGCACGTTTAACCAATGAACCAATGACTTCTATAGACGTTTAACAAATGATTGATCCTTGTAGGCTCCGCTATTTATTTGTTGCGGTTTAGAAATTGGCTGAAACTTTTAAAGCACTCAATGATCCTGCATTTATAGAACTAACAAATTTGCTTTCCTTGAGGCCCATAAGTACAATTAAATATGAATTGAAGGTTAAATTCTTTTTGCAAGGAACATATTAGTTAGTATGTTACGGAACTTTCTTTGGGTTACGTTTCTCTTGTAAAGATAAATGTCACATAGGTAGATATGTTCAAAACATAGATAAGAAATGTGGTTATGCATCTGACACGCTACAATGCTGTAGTAGGAGAGAGAACTTACATTCTTAATTATTTTAACTGGAGAACCATCATTCATGCTGTTCCTGCTATTCTAAGATCTCATGGAATAATATTCCATGTCCCCTAAATGGCCTTAATATATTCAAATTTGAAAAGCAAACATGTATTCCAATTGAACATACAAAGCTAGCTCTTCCACAAAAACTACATAATCTTATGAATTATATAATACTGAACGATAATCAAGCTGCATACAAACGGTGGCAGAACTCCATGACAAACCTAGGCTTTTCCACAAAATTTACATAATCCTATCAATTGAATAATATCTACCGGCAGTCAAGCTGTGTACAAATAGTGGCAGAACTCCATGACAAAATTCAATATAAGATAGAACGTGCATGTCCGCATATTCATATCCAGCCAAACATGTTTTTGCACATCCCATAAATTGATCAGCATAGGCAGGAGTGTGGTGCATGGAAGAAACCCCGCTTGATCTTTGCTCACATCTAGAAGCCAGGGCATGGCTTAGAAAGCCTATTTTGCATATCAAGATCATCTCTACTATATGGTTTATGATATGCTCCACATCTAAAAGCGTTGATAGCTTACAACTATAACCCTATCCCGCATATCCAACTAAGCCCCATTCTCGAGAATCACAATATATATTTCATATCACGTAACTTCGGCCAAAAACGAAATTGCTCTCATAGATATCCAACTCTTGTCATGACAAAGAACATAAGATCTAACAAAGAGAATAATAGCTAACCAATTCTAGCATGTCCAAAATACATTGCTATCTTTTGCATAACACCTCAACAATTGTTTAATGTAGTATTGTTTCCTCTAACAAATCAAATTCAAAGATATGGGCAATAACCATTACCTCAAGTAAAAGTCCTGCCTAAATTGATTTGCCTCTAGCATTTGCAAAAGGTGCATGTCTTTGTTTTTGAACCAAAGATCATTAACCAACTAAGGGCAGTGGCAGAATAGAATGTAGGCAAGTATTCATAACCATCTTGTAACCTACAACTTGTTGCCATAATGCCTCTGAATTCCCTGCTAATGAGATTCGGCTAAGGGCCCTAGACATGGAAAACTTGATTTACAATCCTAGATCATGGAACTGCATGGATCTAAGCTCTTTATTAAGATAGTGATCCAAACACGACCAGCGGGAGTAGCTTTTTTATAGCTCAATGGAAGTGATTTATCCGCTTCTAATGTGCCGCTAATATCACGAATAGCACCTTGATATTAGCTAGAACCAAAAAAAATTAGGCCAACAAAAGAAATTAAGGCGACTTAGCATAGCTCCATAGAAATATTATACGTAAAATGCTTTGTCATATGCAAAGATTTAAAATGTGAATATTCATTTGTTTTACTTACGGAGTGCACAATTTGTTGCCTTACCTCGAGAAGACAACCTCCGGTGGTGAAGAGGACTTGATTGGTATGCTCTACATCGGTTTGTTACCCTTCCCTCGAAAGTAGTAGATCGATGCACAAAATCCATCGGTTAAAATAGATAAAATACTTACAGTTCGAAAACATCATTTATTGTTGTGATTTTGTATTTAGAGCATGAAAAAGTCCATCAAATGACCTATGACACCTCCAACATGTATAATCGCTAGAAATTCAACCTATAAAAATCACAACCAATAACCAAACATCGGGTTTTACCTTGGGAAGGTATAAAATCTTGCAAGAAGATGTGGGCTAGGGATGGACATGAACTTATGCAATCAAGAAGTCGTGCCTACCACAAACAATCCAAGAAACCGGTCATAGTTAAAAGGCGATGGAACTCCGAGCCACCAGCAGGAGAGTCTTGCCCTCTTCAAGCCAAACACTTTTTCTTAATCGGATACCTAAAATACATATTTGCGAGGATCGAGGATGCCATAACCAAATTTCCGCCAAGAGCTACAAACTACCAGATTATCGAAGGCTCATGCAATCTAGAATGCAATTGGGGATGTTGCTAAGACGCATATGTGGCTTGTAAGAAGCCGGTTTTTGCAATAAACGGCAAGGCATTGAACGGCAAAAATCAACCAAGGCCCTCTTTGCGTCTTCAACATTCGTGGCATGCATTTGAGATAATAGATGGGGTAGAAAAATCTGTAATTTAAACCATGGATTAACAACGAAGCAACCGAATCATTAAAATGCGTGCCCGACTCGGCCATACATGCAAAACCTCTATATAAGCCTCAAACAAGAGACATTAAGAAAACTCAAATCGTAAGAATCGATTTAATGCTAATGCAAAGGCTAAGGTTCCGCATGCCGCAAAAAAATCAAGGCGGAATTGCGCGAGGTAGTAGTAAGAAAATATCTTTTTCCGTCCTCCACGCTCCAACAAAACAAGGCGTAATTGTACCGGATATAGTAAGAAGAAAAACCATTTTCCTCTCCTCCACATGTCTCTCATGCGTCATCGAAATCCATCTCAAAAACCAGAAATCGTACTAAAAAACCTTTCTCCGATTTTTGTAATACCGAGAATAATTTCCGGTGGCTAAAACCCATAAAACCTAGGGAAATCAACTAAAAAAAATCCTAAAAGTTTTCCACTTGTCGGAAAAACCGAATTTAAACAATAGGATAGGATAACAAAGAAAGTTTTCATGTACCTGAAAGGATAGTTATTAATCTATATGTAAATACTTACAAATAGGTACAAGTAAGTTTGATAAGTTCGCTTCTCATTCTTGCAAATTTATTATTTGATAATTATCGTGTATGTGCTCGGTGTTTATATGTTAACACATAGTTTGTAAAATAAAACTTGCCTCTCAAATGGCTCTTAGACAATAAACTCCAGGATTGCAAAACCAGATATAGGTTCATAGATATATATTTCCCTTTGGGTCTATAGTGCACGAACAATAATAGAGACGAGCAGGTTGATCTTGACATGGCATCCAGTTCAATGAGAGTGACCTGCAAGGGATCAGTTGATGTTCGACATTTGTTTTGTTATTTGTTTTGTTAGGAAGGCAATGCAGGAGAGATCTGGAAATCAGGCTTGCATGGAATAAAAAAATATCTGTATGCAATGTAGGGGTAGCAGTGTAGCATATTTTGGGAAGAGCCAGGGAAAGGGTAGAGGTCAGAACCTAGAAGCAGGACATGGTGTTGTCATGTTGTCCAACTGCATGTTGACAATAGTGGCAATGTTGGAAGAAAGATGCTAAGATTCATGTCAAAAAAAAAAAAAACGGGGGATTTGAAAAATAAGGTGTAAGATTCATGTCTATTGGAGGCCTGAAAGTCCAACAAAAAAACAAGGTAAATATCTTTGCTAAATGTGATAGTTAACTCCAGTCCAAAGGAGGAGATAACGGGAGCCATGAACAGCCTGGCTATACTACACCACGGATCCGCCCAACGAACGGTCCAGAACGGCAAACCCTTGTGGGTTTTAACGCGGCTATGGAAGGAGGCAAGGAAACGAAGTAGAAGGAGCCGGACTAGAACACGAAGAAGCTGTCAGTGAGGACGGATCTGTTCAAGGATTGGGCGGATTGATGGGTCCCTTTTGTTCGCCCCTGTTTTTCTAGTCCAAAGTGCCCAATTATGTCTTATCTGCTGCGAATTTCTGAATCTTGAAGTCAAAAGCTCACAGCTATGGCGCATTAGTCTATCCCAACAATTCCGGCTTCCCATTCACACAAACTGTATCGATATGGTCGGAATTGGGCGAATTCGAAACTTCCCCTGTTTTATACGGCCGGACATGGTCTTCGCCTTTGGGTTTTAAAAAAAGGCTTTGAATCGGTGCCCATGAAACGCGTGAAAGGTAAAAATTTGAAAAAATTGCAGTAGAAACAGGCGAATTTAATGCCAAATCGTGCTTTATTTGGAAGTTTAATCGGTTTAGGCAAGGGGATTTGTTTGATAGCAAAGCGCGTGGTGAAATAATTATTTTTACCGCTGCAACAAGTTTTTTAGTTCTGGGTTGCTTTCTCAGATTCTTGGACAGAATACAGCTCTTAAGGAGGGTGACACTTCGGCGAGACAGGGGCTGATAAGTCAGATCACATTTTTCCCTTTGCAAGGCCGCTTTGATCCGATAAACTTTTTTCACTATTTGGGCTCTGATCAGATTGCCGCTGTTGCAAAAGAGAAGCTAGGCTATGGCGCAACCGGTCCAATACGAAATTACCCACAGCGGAGGCAGTCCTACTCAGCGCCACAATGCAAGAGCTTTTTCGACCGTTCAACTCCGGCATACTTCGAGGTAATCTTGCTGTCAAAATCATGTGATTCTTTTTTCGTGGGTACAGATTTTCTTTATGAATCTTGTTCTTGGTGGGTATGTTCTTTAAAGAATCTGTTTCTTGAGGGTTGATTGAATCGTATTTTTGTTCTTGGCAGAAACCAGCACAGCAGAGAATCAGGTTTGGAGCAGCATAGCGATCCAGATCTGAAGAAAGATTTGGACCGCCGGAGACATTGGGAGAAAAGATCGAGAGTCTGCTCGGGCTACAGGACTTTGTGAATCCAGAGGTGAGGAAAGCAAATGCATGCAAATTTTTGGATGAAACAGATGGGAGTAAAATTCTTTTCAAGGCCCAGAAACAAAATCGAAAAGCTAAATCGATCGGGCGGTGCAGGTATGGAAGAAATCACTGATAGAATTCGCGGGAACGATGGTGTTCGAATTCGCAGCGATAGTGGGGATAATAACCTGTTTGGAGAACGGATTTTCGCATCCAAGAGTTGCAGCGGCGGTGGCGTACTGGCTAGCATGGGCGTTTGCATCAATTGGGGTATCAACGATCTGCGACGGGCATCTGAATCCGACATTTTCCTTCGTATCAATGCTGGCCGGAAATGCATCCCTAGTCCGGGGCCTGTTCTACATGGGCGCCCAATGCAGCGGAGCAATTCTGGGCGCTTACGGAGCGAAAATAGTTCTGCTCAAATCCGTCGCCCAAAAACATGCAATGGGCGCCTGCTTACTTGGCCCAGAAGGCACCGCTGCAGGATTTGAAGAATCCCAAGCTCTGCTCGTCGAATTTGGGTTTTCATTTCTGCTTATCTTGGTCGCATTTCCGGTGGCTCTGGAGCCCAGAAATTTAATCCAAACCGGACCCATTGTAGCATCCTTCGTCGTGGGCGGAGCTCTGGGATTTCTAAGCCTGATTTCTTCGCTTCTGAGATCTGATTATCCTGGCGCAGGGATGAATCCGGCCCGATGCTTGGGCCCTGCTGTGGTGCGCGGAGGCGTGGTTTGGGAGTGCCATTGGGTCCACTGGGCAGGGCCGATTCTGGCAGCCATTTTGTATGGGATTCTGTACCATCTGTGCATGAGCAAAAATTTCGAATCCCCGAACGAAGAATTTTTGCCGCTGCAGCATATCCCTGCTCCCCCTTCTCCTCCCGAACGCAGAATGGACGTTTTCCTCCATATCAAGGCTATGATGCAGCGCAGTGAAAGCGAGAGAGAGAAACGCCGATCTCGCCCCCTCGTCGAAGAATGTAGCATTGAACAGGCTTAAATCCGACCTCCTGATCGATCTAATCCTCTCTATTTCCGCTTTCTGCTTGCTTTCTGCTTGCTAGAACAGATTATTCATACTCCAGAGATGAAACCTAGATCATCCGGCTCACATCTACACCGCCCAGTTCCTAAAACAGTCTGATTCATGCTTCACACATGAAATTTTAGATGATTCAGATGCTGAGACAGACTACCTCATGCTCAAACACAGAAATTTTAGATTATCAGGTCGAAATGGTACTTCATCTGCCTGAAATTTACAGGACCCACATCAAATCTTACATATTTCTGATCATCCAGTTGAATTGTAGAGGACCCAGACTAGGATTTTAGATGACCCACATGAAATTAGGCTTGATGTATATATGATTATGGGTCTGGCGAAGATCAGATGAATAAATTTACTGCCAGGATGTAGTATTATTTACTGAAAGATGTATTGTTTGATCTGCCAGCCAGGGCGTGTGGAATTGAATACTAAATTAAAGAGGATATGGATGGAAATAAATTGGGCGTCAGTTGAGTTGTGTTTATATTTGCTGGGTGGTTGGCCGAGAGGCCTGCCTTTTGTCTACACTAATAAATGGTTTCTATGCATGATGAATTCGTGTGTCAGTTTACATTATGCCTTTGTTATCTTGTGTCCCTGTATCATTCAGTTGTTTGCATGCCTGTCTTTGTATAACTGTTGGCCTTAAATTCTTATGTCAAATCTCTTGGCCTCCCAATCCTAGGTCACATATTTTATTTACTGGTGCCTGTATATTTGTTTTTTAGCATGTCCCCCCTTGCCCAATAATGCACTTTGTTCCTATCTACCACCTAGCTTATGTCCAGTACCAATAAATAATTGGGTCCATTTCTAACTTCCAACCTCGCCCTCAAGTTTTATAGCTGAGACCAGATCTCAGCCGTTGGTTGCGGTGGTGTTAAACACATTGAAAGTTGGTTGCGGTGGTGTTAAACACATTGAAAACGCACGTATTTTGTTAGCCATAAACACCTTGCATGTTATTAAAACCACCATAAAACTCTTGGCCCAGTTTGTTATGGCAAATAACACCCTAGAACTCGGGTGTTATGCCATGTTATAACAAAACTAGGGCCAGATGTTATGCCCTACTATAACAAACTCGGGCCTCCCCTCCTTGGGCCAGCCATAAAATTTTCTCAGAGTTTTTTTTTTTTTGAGGGATAAAAAAGATTTTATTTACTTAGAGAGAGTGATACAAAGCCACATGGCAGAGGTGCACCCATCCACGAATATGAGATTGGGGGTAGCTCCAGCTCCACTCCCAGCTTACTATTCTCTTTCCCGACCTAGATCGATTAAAATAGGTGCCCCATATTTCTTCCTTTGCCTCTCCTTCACATTTAAAAACTAGCCTAAATTTTTTAAGTCTTTCAAGTACCAGGTGAAGTAGCTGAGTTGATGATATGAATACCTCCTGATTCTCAGCGAAGACTCGGGCATTCCTCCTTTTCCATATTGACCAGATCGTCCAGGCCCTGGCTATGTGAAAAGAAATCTTCTTTTTGGGACACCATTCTGGAGGGAGAATTCCTAGCAGCAATTCTTTGGTTCCTAAGGGGTATTCGAACCTATCCAGACTCCAGGCCCATACTTCTTGCAGCACACTACAAGAGAAGGGGTCAATTAGTGTCATTAAAACGTCACTAGAACATTAGAAAGTATACATATGACCTTATTAGTGACATTTTTTACAGAAGTGATGCTATAGGTGCCACATTTTGTGTCATCTATAGCCCCACTCTTTGTGTCATCAATAGTGTTAGTAACTTTGCTATGACACTATAGATGCTGTTATTAGCAACAATTATAGCGTCACCAGTTGCTACACATATAGCATCAGTGTTAGTGTCAGTGCCCACTAGTGACGTTATAGGTGTTGTTATTAGCATCAAATATAGTGCCAGTAGTTGTTACATATATAACATCAGTATTAGTATCAATGCCCACTAGTGACATTATAGGTGGTGATATTAGCATCAAATATAATAGCACCTTTATTGTCACAAATTCTGCCAATGTTTGTGTGGCCATAATATATGCCATAATAGATGTTACTATTAATATCAGCAATATGGTCAAATATTGTCCCAGTAGTGTCAACTTTATGTCAGTTCATATTACTATGAGCAGTAATATCAATAATATGAATGAAGATGCAGCATTCTGGACAACCTATCTTATCTTTATCATTCATAGTACACACTCTTATATGATTCAAGTGCAGTGTTCTATTTTCTTGCTTAAAGTAACCACATTGCAGATCATTTAGATCGATGGAGTGGTGGTCTTCCACTTTCATTGACATAGTTTGCTATGACATTTGTTATTTTCATGTCTTTATGTAGTCTCCATATACCCAGTTTCAAACCTGCAAGGTGATTCGAGAATGAATATCATCTCACTTGGGCCAAGGTCAGATTCTAAGATGCCATTTTGTAGCACATGTTGTCTAAACAAAATTAGTCTTATGTTTTGAGACTCCAACCGTAATAGATGTTGCATTTGTCGTGGATGTTTATTGGTTATGGCAGATTGCTTAAAATTTCTATTGGATTTTGGTCAAAATTCCTCGTGGCCTGTTTTATTTGTTGGTTGAAATAACTATAACTTTCTTCTAATTCATTTGCATTATTTTTAATGTATTGCAATGAATCCCAAATATTTCGGTCCAACATTAGCTATTGGCATTGGCAATGGCATTATACTTTGGTGTCGGTATTATTGATGAACAAAGCAATGCCATATTCCAAATAAATCACATGTAAGGAAACATGACTAGCAAACCCTCTAATTGTGAACATGTAATTTTGTTCGAAATTTGTTGGTGCCACTAGGAGTTTAGATCACCTTTATCAAAAGAAAAGGGTTCCACAACTACTTCACTAACTTATCAAACGTGCTTGATAAATCACACATTTAGGTTAGGGTTCAAGGGTTAGATGGAGCGTACAATGATATCAACCATGTCATCACACCATGTATTATGGGTCTACCAAGCATGTCAGTACACTACAAATTTAAGGTTTATCAACCATGTCAACAAGCTACACATTTAAGGTTTTAAAGTATCATCACACCACATGTTAGGTTTTGGGGTTTGGGGTTTAGTAACATGAGTACATATTGAGTAAATTTATAACTTTTGAAGATGGAGACAAATTCAAAGCCTCCACATGCCAAGTTCCACCCTAAGTCCTTCAAACTAGGCAGTTCAAACATCTAAGAACACAAATTCTCTCCCATCAACCCATTCCACACATCTATCATAGACTGGCCAGCATTGCCGTGTATACGTTTCTACTTATCTATGCATTTGCATATTTATTTAAAATATTTTTGACGTCAAAAAATGCAAGGAGACCCAGGGTTCGTGGAAGAAAGGGGTTTCAGGGTTTCCAGATTTTAGAGGACAGTGTAGTTCGTGGCAGGAAATTTTTGTTTGTCTGGTAATAGAAGCTTAGGAGCCGATTCCTGTTGCAGAAGCGTTGCTTACAGAACTTGAAGGGCCAAGGTATGTACTCTCCAAATGCTTTCGTACATTTCATGAATCATACGATTTGTTTTAGCGGGAGCTCTGAATAGCTCTGTGGGTCAATTTGGGTCAGAATTTAGGGCCCTGTACATCTGGGTGTCGCTCTGTGTATTCCAGTTCTCTAGAGATTGGTATCGGAGCAGGAGAGAAACAGGTTTGGAGGCAGACGAAAATAGTGGCATATACAGGTTTCACATAGTCTAGTTTTCATAGACTAGACTGGGGATTGGCCACTGGCACCACTATTACATGCTTTGGAATTGGCTTTCCTGTGACACAGCCTTCTAGAAAGTCTGCAGTTGTAAATAATTATGCTTAGCAATCACCGTATTTACACGTACAGGTGTGCATATGTTAATTGCAGCACTCTGCATTTGTTGCACATTGCATTCCTTTACCAATTATCTGATATCGGATTGGAAAAGTTGTTACTTAGTTTTTGCTTTATTGTTCAATGTGATTTTTCTGGAAATGCCATGACCTTAAAGATGTGGAGGCTGAATTGAATAATGTGTCATCCCTTGCCCCCTCAGGCACCCAATGGGTGAATTGCTGCTCATAAAATCAGTGAGCATTACATGTGGATGCTGCACTTAGTAACCATCTAAAGCTTCTCAATAGTGGACACACATGCATGTGATGATTCTGGTGCTTTTTGAGTCAGCTCTAGGCTTCTCACTTTGGACTTCTTTAAGTACCTTAAAGAAAGTTATGGGAAGCACATAAGATTATTGCTGCCGAAGATGGAACATCATGTGTTTGTCACATGGTTAGTCTCTATAGTAATCACATAAAATATCTATCAGATCAAGCTGTGAGACTGATTCAACTGCAGTCTGTGGCTAAGTGGCTAGTTCAGTTGTATGAAGCTTTGATCCATTATTCAATGGTGCCAAGTGCCAGACTATTTGAATGTAGCCCTTGCCTGTGATAGAGGTCTGCTTTGCCTTCAAAATTCCCTCATGCTCAATATTTTGACTTCTATCAATTCTGATATGAAACTTGTTTTTGCTTCATTTTCCAGGATGGTGTGACCATTGGAGACAGTCCATCTGGTTTATTCTAGCAAAGGGCATTGTGTACAGTCTGGTGCAATTAAAGAACTGGGATTCAATATAAGATCAGGCTAACAGGTGAACAGAAAGAATGTTTGAAGCCCTGTGATGTTGTACAAAAGTGTCAGGCTGAAATTTTAATGAAACCAGAGACAATTTGCTTCCTGGAAAATCAGGCTCATTGCGATCAACCATCATGTCTTCAGTGGCATATGTCGTAAATGCTTTGTTCTATCTGATCTTCCTTTGTGTCTTTACTGTTGGATACCATTAGCTAGTAACTTCTTATTGTTGCTATATTGTTGTTCATGGCACTGCAAACTTGACTATTGTACTTTGACTGCAGTTAGAAAACAGGTCTCTCCGAGTGCTTGTTTTAGATGAAGCCTAATCCGTACTGTGTGCGCAGCAAGACCGGCCTCTGTAAAGCAGATCTTTGCAATTTTTCCAAGCCTCAAAGGAACTGGCTTGAGTTTCTTGCAAGGTGCAACTGAAGCAAACAACTTCCCCATTACAAGCTTGGGAAGCAAAGTTCTGGATTGTTGGAGTAGCTAAGAGCTCTTTTTGCCTTGTTGCTTGTATCACAAAAACAGTACAAAGCCATGGTCGAATTTATGCATCTGGCTAAGTAAATTTATAAGGTTGCAATACAGAATCCATTGTTTAATGTTGAAACCAATTGAATGGTCGCTCTTTATAAATAATTTATTAAAGCACAATTGACTCTCTAGTTGGCATTATCTATGACCTTAAGCATGACATAAACAATGATATCTACATCATCCAATAATAGAAATGACACTATCAATGGATAGAAATGACACATGATATTAATGTTGTCCCAATGGCAACAATGGATCAAGAAATAATAATAATACGTGGCAATAATGGATAAGAAATAATATTATTATTGACAATATAGATGACATAATAAATGATATTGATATTGGCAACATAGGTGACATTGGCATTGCGGAAATAAATGTCATTATTTATGCCTTTATAAGTGTCCTTAAAGTTGCTAGTAGACGTGACAACATGTTTGATATAATACGTGACAAAAATATTAGAACTATGAGTGGTATTATTAGTGACATTATACGTAGAGTTATAAGTGGAACTAGAGATGATGCTACATGTGACTCTATAAGCGACTTCACCAATGAGGTTAATAGTGGCAGAATGCTTGACGTTATAGTTGGCTTTATAGGTGGCACTATGCTTGACATTATAGGTGACGTAGCTACTGATGTCGTAGGTGACAAAAGTTCTGGCACTATATTTGGCATTAAAGGTGACATTGTCGTTGACGTTATAAGTGACGAATGTGCTGACATTATATATGATGTTGCCATTGCCACATTTGTGTCACCGGGTTGCCTCACCCATAGTGTCAGTTATTAAAAAAATTCGAGTTGCCATTTTAGGCCAAATATTGGCATAACTAATGACACTAATGGACCCCTGCTCTTGTAGTGGCATCCCACATTCCACCAGACAATGTTCTATAGATTCTTCTTCCTCTTCACATATAGGGCAAAGTGGACTCACGTTATTGTCCCATTTGGAGACTAGATGATTGACCCTTGGGACCCTGTGGATCACTTGCCAAAGAAAGGCGTTGATTCGTGGAGGGAGGAATTTCAGCCAAGCGTCTCTCCAGATGTTTTTAAGGATGTCCTCCGTGATCACTAGCTCCCACTTGGGAGATACTGGAAGAAATCCCTTAGTCTTCAAACTCAGAGCATGACTTCACAAACTTGTTAGGGTCAGATCGAAGGATGTACGACCCATGGACTTTGATCTCCTCTATTTATTGTGTTTGGGAGTATGGAAGCCACACATTCCCAAATTATCTTGTCTGCCTCCTTTAAACCAAAACAAGCTTGAAATGCTTCCTAACTGGCCAGGTGCTCTCCCATATACCATTGAGCACAAGAGTGTATACCACCGTTTTTCCATCTCTTCACAATCCTCGCGTCAGCCACTATACCTAATGGGCCTTGTTTATTGTGCAATTCCACTGGTACCCACCATGGAGGGGAGGTCCCCGCTTTAAATTTGCTAATATCTAGCGTGAATAGTTTCTTTATGGCATTCTAAGTCGAAATAAGACCCCGAGTGAAGGGCTTCTTTACATGGCTTGAGATCAAAGAAGAGAGACCATGGAAGCGACACCTTGACGGAAGGCTTACTATGCTTACAAGAATATAATAGAGCTTGGTTGATGAGGTGCAAACCTGGAGACTTCACCCTTTCCTGAAGAATCATCCATATGAATTTGGCTATTAATACTTTGCTCGTAAGACTATGTCAAACATACCAATTCCCCTTCGCTTTTGTCCCTCTTGCACTTCCACGAAGCAATTTTGATCGTTGCACCTTCTTCATTACCCCCGCATCTAAGTTTTCAATCAACCCTTCTAACTCCTGCACCTTCTCCCCTGAGCAAGTAGAATTGATGATATGTATACATAAGTATTACTTAGCACATGTTTTTGCCACGAGTAATCCTCCCCGCTAGGGATAACTTTGCTACCTTCCACCAATTTAGGTGTTTATGTAGGCCTAGTAGCATTTCATCCCATATTTGTGCACTAGTGATGTTAATGCCCACCGGGATTCCTAACAAGCTGGAGTGTTCACCCTCGGGGATAATTTTCCATGGTAAGCTTTCCAAACATATGGGATGCCTGTTCTCCAAAGGCCCTTTTGACTGAGCATTTTTTCAATTTATGAGGCAACTGAAGCTATTGAGAAGGTGGCCGATGGTTGTCCGCACATGACATATTGTTTCCTCTGCCTCGATAAAACGTAAAATGAGTCGCCCGCATACCGGTTCTGATTTGTTGAGAACCGCCCCACATTTCTAGTCCCCGATGAGACCGTCTGCAGATGCTTGCGGGAATAACCGGAGAGAGCTTCGCTGCTATATTGAAGAGGAAGGGAGCAAGGGGACAACCTTGCCCGATGCCCCCTCTTAATCTCAAATATAGGAGATGATTCACCTTGAAATAAGATCGAGGCTCGAGCTGATCTCAATAGTTTCATTACCCCTTCAGAAAAAATCCCCACAATCCGTTTTGAGCATCATTTTATGTAGAAAAACTCCATCTAATTTGTCATATGCCTTGGTGAAATCTAGCTTTAGGTAGGCTACTTTTTTGTCCTGTTTTTCTGGCCCAGTGCAACCCTTCAAAAGCTGCTGCCACATTGCTCAGAATACTCCTACCCGGTAAGAAGCCAGATTGGGCCTGTGAGATACCTTCCGCTAAAATTGGTTTGATCTTCTCTGCCATAGCCTTGGCTATGATTTTGTAAAATGCAGATAGGAGTGTGATAGGCCTCCAATCGTTAATTGTGCTTGGCTCCTTGCACTAGGGTACCAAGGCAATGCACCTGTATTCAATCTTGGATTTAAATTTTCAGCTTGCAAGAAAATGTGTGGTATGAGAAAAGATATCATTTTAATCCATTCCCAATTGCATTGGTAGAATTCGATGGGAATTCCATCCATACCGGACATTTATTCTTAGCCAATAAGAGGGTGGCTTTTCAAGATCCTCCATAGAGAGAGAGCCGACTCCTAATATCTTTTGGCTAGAGCTCATTATAGGTGAAACTTTTGAGATCACTAACTCTTAGTATGTATCTTGGAATGGTAAGTTATGTTCCCCAAAATAACCTTGGAAATGATTATGTAAGTACCTTTTTAGATCCCCAGGGATTTGAGGGTCGGCCGTCGCCTAGTGCAATGGTTGATAGAGTAGGCGACCTCTTCTTTTCTTTAGTGACTTAAAGAAGAACTTGGTGCATTTATCACCTTCATTTAGCCAAGTCAATCACGCTTTGCATCCGTTCTCCATTATCTTGACTTCCTCTAGTGCCTTTTATCTGTTTCTATTATTCCTTCTCCTCTATCCCATCATTTGGGCCCAATGCTCTAAGTGAGTGGAGCTGATTGTAAAAAGGCTATCCAACTCTCCCCTCTCCTTTGCACTTTAGCTCTACCCCAACTTTGGCATAATTTTTATATTACCCAAGGCCGTTATCATGGTTTCCATCCCTGAGCCCGTTCTGAAAGTGGATTGCCATATGCTTTTACAAGCCTCCACAAATTCTGGATCTTTCAGATATCTAGTGTTGAGTTTGAATACTGTTTTAGAGGTTCTAATCTGGCAAACCTGGGTAGATATGACCTGTGGATTGTGATCCGAGATAGCATTTTGTAGAAGGTTGGATCTATGCGCATTTGGAAGGATGGTGAGTGCCTCATCGTTGATGTAGCATCTATCATGTCTTGCATAAGTCCTACCCATGCCTATCCATCCGTTACACCATGTATAGCCCTTATCTCCGTCTACTTCCATGAAGCCTATATCTTCTAACAGTTTGCACCATCGTTTTTCTCAAACCCATGCACAATTGAGATGATACCCCTTGTCTATCCTCAACTGCCTCCACCATATTGAAATCTCCTACCATTAGCCAAGCTACCTTGTTCCCAAAACCTTTTAATTTGTGCCTAAGAGTGGCCCATAGGGCTCCTCTCGCCCTCTGGGTTGTTATGGGCGTGGCGTTCACCAAGCCCCCCATACTTTACCTTCATGTTGCCATAAGATTAGAGACCATCTCCCAAATCTGTCCCACGGACTCACATACTTTTACTTCTTTTTCCAGCGATGAGGGTCCCTCAAGACTAGAAGTTTCCTTTCTTGCAAGAATAGCAATACCCGCCAGATTCATTGCCTATTACTTTGAACAGCTCCTGTATTTCTTCCTTTTTACACTTATGTTCTTGTAAGCATATCACATCCGGGTTGATCCCCTTTATAAACGCTAACCTACTCTTCTTGTATTCGGAGGATTTTACTCCCCTAATATTCCAACCGAGGATTTTTATGATTCATAAAGAGATGTTCCGGACCCTTTATCCTTTTCATGCTATCCAACCCTTCTTCTTCTAGACTTGTGCTTGTTACCTTTTGTTTTTTTTCCCTGTTAGAGTGGGGGATCTTCATCCACCATGTCCTCCTCTTCCATTAGATCGCCCACTTATTTTTTGTTTGGGGAATGACTCTCTCTATTTCATCAATTCCCCATATACCACTATATCTCTCTAATCCCTCCTTAAACTTCATAAAAGCGTTTCCCTTCTCTGTGTTTGTTGTTTCGAATACCTTGAGAGAAAGGATTTTTTGCTCCTAGAACAATGTGAGTACTCGGAGATGCACGGGGAAGAGGTTTTGACCGGAGTGCTCCGCTCCTCCGAGCAATGTTCCTAGTCCTCCCTTTTTGTTTGGAACCTACCACTTCCCATGATTGAACGTCTGCTTTTGGTAGACTTATGAGATTACTGGGCTGTATTGTCGATTCATTAGCTAGCTTTCCCACGATGTTGGAGCGGTGATTCTCACCTCCACGGCTAGGCATGGGGTGATACTTACTTGAGTGATAGGGTGGCTAAGCGGTGCACCATTGGCTGCGGGAGGATCATTAAAGGCCAGCGGAGCTTGTTGTTGAGAGAGTCAGCTTTTCGAGACGACTTGGGGGTTCTCTTCTAGTCCTTCAATCTTTATGTCCGGAAACATTCTGTATATTTCCCATCTATTGGTCAATTTCAGGGGGAACTTGAAAGAGCATTTGCCACTCTTAACTATCACCCCTTTAGGTATGCGACATTGCGGTATTGCTACACAAATCTTTGGTCCTTTGGCGATGGAGTGTGAGATATATGCTCCTCTTGTGTTAGCAATGACCTTTAAAATTCAGGTACCAACATATGCGGAGGTAAGTGTTAGATCTCTAACCAACGGAATTTTGATGGCTGAGATTTGATGGGGAGAGAAGCCGGTGAGTAATATTGATATAAAATGTACTCTCCCATGAATGAGTCTCATCGCGGGACACCATCTTTTCTACCACTACTTGCCATTTGTCAAAAGAATGAGAAAGAAGTTACTTCCGATTGCCTTTAGCGATTCGTGTTGAGGTAGGCCCTAATTTCTTGGTGTCTTTGAGAGCCCGATTATTCGGTTTTCGGAGGTCGAAAGCCTCTTTGTAAAGAAGCCTATATTTGGCCGTGTCACCAAATTCTCAACAAATTTTACATGCATGTCGCGTGATCTATTTACGCAAGCTGGGAAGTTGGACTCCTCGTCAACTTCCATACTTCCATCTTCTTCAGGACCTTTGTTGGCCTTTATCTATTTGCTCAAATCTTGAGCAAATCCACCCTTCCACTATTTTTAGAGCTGCATCAACTCTCAAACTTACGATTGTTTACGATTTGGTAACTTGTTCTTTATCCATTACGAAAACCTCGGTTTGTTCCTCTTACTACTGATGTCATTATTCTTCCACGCATCCCTTGTATTATTTCTTGTACAACCTACACCTCGACCTTCTCTTGATTGTACTCTCTATCCCACGAGTTAATCGTGGGCCTTTATTTTGTATCCCTACACCGCTTGTTTGGTTCTCGGATGTAACTATCTTTGGGCCCTCATTTTTCATCCCTATTCCGTTTGCTTATCGATAACACATGGTGCAGCCTTAGTACCAAGAGAGTTATGTGATGGTAATGCTATATGTGCTCCTCTGTACTTTGGTTATAGGGGAGCCCTTGTGCTACTTATTTTGCATCATTCCGTTTCCTTTCCTCCATTGCTACTATAGATCTTTGCAAACTTGTATGCGAGTTACGCTAGTTTATCACTTGCTTGTCTTTCCTTTCCATTGCCTTCTATCTCTAAGTCTTCCATTAATGCATCCGCCATAGTAGGCTCTGAGGAATTTTTTTGTGTGGGAGTATCCTCCCCCTCCTTACTCTTCTTTTGCCATTTTTGGATTGCCCGTGTGCATTCACACATGCATTTGGGGCCTTTTCTTTAAGGCCTATCTCTATCCCTAAATCATTGGATTTAGCCCTCTCTAAGAGGGCTTGATCTATGGCAGAAGCTTCGAGTAATGTGGCTGAATTTAAAATTGAAGAGTGGAGATCATAATTTACCTCGTGAGTAGCTAAAGCCCCAAGAGTTGCAGAAGGATTATTGGATGTTTGAGAAAATACTGGCAGAACCCTAGGATCCTCAGACAAGAGGGAAGATTGGTGACTGGCCTCAGAGGCCTTGCCACTTGCTGATTTGCTCCTTATAGATGCCGATTGGGGCTCAGAGCCCCCGTTCTTGAAGATTGGCTGGACATCACTGTCTTCCCCTAACCCTGGAGCTGCCCCTAACAGGGGCGATTTCCCTGCATAACTCGGTTTGCCCAGAAAGGGGCCCCGCGGGGGCCCTGGTCCCCCGTTGAATACACCTGGGTCGAACCCAGGCTTGGATGCCGTGGCCGCCGGACCAGCCGCTCTGCCGTCCGTCGTTCGCTTCTGCGCCATTCTTTTTGCTGAAAATTCTCAGAGTTGTCTCCTCCATAAAAATTTATATGCTATTCCAACATTCCATCTCAAGTTTTCCCCTATATAAAATTTTATATGCTATTCCAAAGTTTGTCACTTGTAAGTCGTTCTTAAGTGTATGCGTTCGCCTCTTATCTCAAGTTGTCCATGAGAACCTTTTCCTTTCTAAATCATTTTTTATAGTCCATGAAGACGAAGAGGTTTATCCTTTTCCATTCTAAATCATTTTTTAATAGTCCATGAAGACGAAGAGGTTTATGAGACTTAATACGAAAAGAGCCAAAACTATGAGACTCAACTCAAAAAGAGCAAGCCAAGCAAGCCCATGCAAGCTAAAAAAAACCAGGTCCCTAAGAATTTTTGAGGGAAAAGCCTTTACATTAATAGGCATACCGATGAATATGTATATGTTTCCAGTGGACATATCTGGAATAATTAAAACCTCTGTAATGTAGGATGCTAGTGCGACCTGTACAAGTCTCACCATTAGTCGGACCCAGTTTTTGCAATGGTTTGGAAAGAAAGTATAATTGTTTGGGACACCCCCACCCGCCCAAAAAAAAAAAAAAAAAAAGGAAAAAAAAAAAAAAAGAAAAGAAGAACCATATGGTATGTCGCATCAGGATTTTCAATATGGCACAAAGCTTAGGAGAGTGGTCCATGGTGAAAGCTAGAGAATAATTCTAGCTTCTAGCTTTTCTCTAACCTATAATGTTCAGACTTCTCCAGTAATAGTTATGGTAGAACATGCCAACTATAACATCCAGCTTGAGAAACTTTCTTATATTGAACTGCTATTATCTTGTTTTTTTTAGTACCCTGTTTATAATCTATTTCTCCTTTTTTTAGCTATGACGAAGAGCACCAGTTATCGGGATTTGTACACTCTAAGCATTCTAAGGCGAACAACTCCTATTACCGATGGATTTGATTATGATACCATGATAGGAAGTGCGCTTGTTGATATGTATGGGAAGTATGGAAATATGAGACGTGCAGCAACTGTCTTTGATACTATTCCTAATAGAGATTCGAATTCTTAGAATGCCATTATCATTGCCTTTGTTGAGCAGGGCAGTCGAATAACGTGCTCCAGCTTTTTTGGCAAATGATGCTAGAAGATATGTTTTTCCAGACTTTGTCGAGTTTGTACGGATACTATATTCCTGTAGCCATGCATCACCTTAAGTGTTGTAAATTTTTTACTGTGGTATTGGCTTACTTGGGTGAACATAATTTCTAGATGAATCTGAGCAGTTTATTTTTGTTATTTCAGTTCAGTCATCCGAGACATCCGAGAAGACATTGCTTGCAGCCTGCAGACTATATGTCAATGTAGAGCAAGTTGATCATGGCAGGAGGACATTCTAGATTAAGCTTTCTCTAAGACAAACTTCGATATGAAGACTTTCAGGATGATATAGTGCAAAAGCTTTTCTTGACTAAACTCATCCTAGAGCAGATGGTGGCCAAGGAACTACATATTATCCATCCATAATTAGGCAAGAGATCAGGAAAGCAATAAAGAGAATTCTTCTCTATAATAGATGTGCAGAGGTTGTAGAGAATTCGCTAGATATGAGTGTGCCTATTCATATGATATCTGCTAATTGGTCTCGTGACTTGATCATTGGTGGCTTACCTGACATTTTTGTTAATATCTTGTCTTTGAAGGGCTAAATTGTGACTGTTATTTTGCAGAGGACATGTTATTTGTCCATCCCAATGACGTAAGATTAGTCCTGAAGGTGTATCAAATGGATTTTTGTTAGTTTTTATTAAACATTTACCATACCGTCTCTCTGAAGGGCTAAACTGTGGCTATATATTATGCAGAGAACATGTTATTTGTCCATCCCAATGACTTAAGACTAGTTCTGAAGGCGTATCAGATGGATTCTTTCACTGAGAACAATGTATGGTTACAACAACAACAGAGCGCAAGACAAGATTCAAGGAAATAAGATGGTTGTTTTTTGTGATAGCAGCCAAAATGATCTGTAAACACAATTAGATGCAGATCTGGGAATTGCATTAGGAAACAACAAGACTTCCAAATAAAGATTATCAAGGTTCAACGTGCGTCTAATGCCCTTGAAGTAGCAGCGGTAGACATCTGGCCTTTTCACTATGCAAAAAGTTTCCGACAATTAGGGTCATGTTTGAAGCCTGTAGGTGGGCAGAAATTGAAGCATACCTTTTTGCCCTATATCATACTTGATTAAGCAGTTTCATTATTCTCGCCTTGAAAACTTGGCCCGTGCATGTTATACATATATGGAGTAGCTAAGAGCTCTCGTAGCCTTGTATCACAGAAACTTTACAAAGTCATGGTTGAATTTACACATCTGGCTAAGTGAGTTTATAAGGTTGTATTATAGAATCCACTGTTTAATGTCGAAACCAATTGAATGGTCACTCATTCTAAATGATTTATTAAAGCACAATTGGCTCTCTAGATGGCACTAACTGTGACCTTAGCATGACATAATCAATGATATCTACATCATCCAATGATAGAAGTGAGACAATACATGATATTAAGGTTGTCCCAGTTGTTGGCCTAGTAACATAACTACTAGTGCCACTACATGTGGCAGCGAGGGATCAAGAAATAATGATTATGTGGCAAAATCAATCAAGAAATGACATTATTATTGACAATATAGATGACATAATATAGTTGACATAATAAATGCCATTGATATTGGCAACATAGGTGGCATTGGTATTGAGAAAATAGATGTCATAATTTATGCCTTTGTATGTGTCTTTATAGATGCTATTAGAGGTGACACTAGGTTTGGCTTGATCAGTGACAAAAATATTAACGTTATGAGTGGTGTTATTAACGACCATATATGTGAAGTTGTAAGTGAAACTATAGATGCTGCTACATGTGACTCCATAGGCGACTTCATCAACGACGTTAATAGTGACATTAATAGTTGACATTATAGGTGCCACTGTGTTTGACATTACGGGCGACATAGCCACTGACTTTGTAGGTGACAAAAGTTCTGACATTATATTTGACATAAAAGATGGCATTGCCTATGACATTATAAGTGACAAACATGCTGACATTATATATGACGTTCTGATTGCTACATTCGTGTCACCGGGTTGCCTCACCTATAGCGTCAGTTATTAAAAAAATTTGAGTTGCCATTTTAGGCCAAATATCGATACAACCAATGACGCTAATGGACCCATTCTCTTGTAGTATCTGGATCTAGATTACTAAGAAATAGAAATGAAAAACATGGTTCTAGAATAGGGAATGATATTTACATTCAGATATTTACGCAGGGTTAAGGTGAATAAGCTCAAGGATAATAAGCTGGGAGGATGCTCGTGATATATTGTGAACCTTTCTAATTTTCCAAACAAGAAAGAATCAATGATTATGATTGCTTATTTCTAGCCGAGTGAGGCTTGACTGCAACAAGGTTCTTCACATCTCCAGCCCCTCACCTCAAGTATAAATTCTTCCCTCTCTCAATTACAGACTCATTAATATTATGAAGATGACACACATAATGGACTTTTCCAACGTCATTCATGCAATAATATACCATGCCCTTGAAGCAATAAAGGCTATTATTCAATAAAGGCTATTATTGATGACACAGTTCTTCAAAAATAAAATAAAATAAAGGCTATTATTCTTTAGGGCCTTACATACAAATACAACTCCTGGAGGCTTTGAGGGCCAATTCATATCCTTCTTGATGGTCTCATTCATAGCTTTGGGAGTCGTGTAACGGACCCGAAAACAGCCTGGCAGTGCAAATGATCCACAGAAGCACCTCATTCAAGTGACACTACCCCTGCCAAGCACCTCCTATCACAGAAGCCAACCATAGCATCATAGAAGCTTCTAGCCACGTCCTAGCCTGAGAGCCCCAATGTCACACCGACGTCAATAGCTCTCTAATCCTGTCCCAAACAAGGTCCTGTAGAAGAATCTCCAATCTAAAGTGAATTGAGAGATGGGGGGACAACTCCAACTACCCCCTTACCCTTCCTTGCAACCTTTTTTAAAGCTAGAACAAGACAGACAAAGAGACAAAGAGACAAAGAGACAAAGAAAGGAAGAGACAAAGAGACAAAGAAAGGAATGCAGAGACAAAGAGACAAAGAAAGGAATGCAGAGACAAAGAGAAAGGAATGCAGAGGGGCCTTCCTAACTTCACATGCAAGAAAATAAGCATAGAGGGGAATTCTGCCACACGCAGAGTACCAAAACAGAAATCCATGTGAAAGAACACCATCTACAACAACCAAAACAAGCCCATACCATCCTCCCTTCACAAAAAAATTGCGATCAAATACAGAAAAAGACCTTCTACAATCATATGTAAGAAAGATATAATTTCTCATCTTGGCCATGTTATCAATTACTAATTTAATCCATTTCTAACTACACTACAAGAGAATGATGGCTAAACACCAGAATAATTGTCAGAACGCCTTCATTTAAAACAGATAACTGCCCAGGCTCTTATTCCCGACAATTGTATTGATGAGTTTTATCTGACGAACTAATGTCAGAATAATCGTCAGATAATTAGTCAGACATATTCAAATGAATAGTCAGACAATTAGTCATATAAATAGTCAGACAATTCATTATTATGTTAGTTAGATAGTTCGTCAGTTAGTCAAATCAAGTCAAAATATTGGTCATCCTATTAGTCAATTTATTAGTCATTGCAATACTTAGAATATTGATCATTTTATTGGAAATTTTGGCAATACGTAAGAATTGATATTTTTCGTACTGCAAAGAAATGAAAGGAGCTCCAAGATTTGAACCTTGGTTAACCCATTTACTTCATTATCTCTAGTTATTCAAATAGATATAAATAGCAACCTAAGTAAGCCAATAACAAACATTTAAAAGACTACTCTATATGACTTCAATCTGAAATTCCAAACCACTACCAGAACTCCAAATAAACTTCGAATACAGAAGAAACACCGGCAAGATCATGTTCGATAAGTGGTATAGACAATGTGAAACAAAGATGAAATCTGATTTCAGGGATAACGAACCAAGATGAATTAGTGCAAAAAATCTGCAAGATTAGCCCATTCATATGCCCCAGTTTATTCACACATATACAAGCAGCTGAGGTTATATTGAAACAAATTCTTAATAAAGCAGCATATACAAGACAATCATTGGCAACTTAGAAGAAAAGAGTTGGCAAAAAAAAAGAGTGAAATACGTACAACAGATATATATATATAAGAACTTGCAGGATTCCACCTCTTTAATGTTTTTTGTTTGAAAGAGGAAATCACATACACTCTTGATTACTGGCCAGCGATAATACTAAGACATGTTGGCTACTGCACTAAAAATCACGTGAAGGATTTATAGAGAGAGATGTTATTGGATAAATAAGAACTCGTAGATGCTTATTACAAAAAATTGTCAAGAAAAATTGTTGAGAAGATGGACATTGTGGAATGAAATGTACTTGAAAGAACACAATGCTAAGTGATTAGACATGGAGCCAGGGAAGATTTATTTCTATGGGTTAGACTGTTATAAGAACTCAAACTAGGTGCAAACAGATGCTCTTTCAACCCCCCACCATAGTCGAGGTCATTGATCTAAAGGCTTCCTAAATCTTCCTAACTGCTTCCATAGCTGAGACCATTGTTCCAAAAGCTTTCTAAATCTTCCAACCGCCACTATAGCCAAGGCTATTGATCCAAAAGCTTTCTAAATGTTCCAACCTGCCACCATAGCCGAGGCCATTGATCAAAAGCTTATTAAATACTCAGCCTTGGAAAAAAAAACTCCATGAAGCAACGCTCTTGTGATGTCGAAGCTAATTTCTTTTGAGTTGATATGAAAAATAAGAGATTCAATAGCACTCATAAGTTTTTGCTGATGTGTCTTTACATGTGGATAGGCTAGAATTTTAAAGTCAATAGGCTAAAATTTCAAAAATTGTTGTAGGCAGGGTTAGGCAAGCCTGCATTAAAAGTTTTTCATTAAAAGTTTAAAACAAGGTCATTAGCAGGGTTGCCTAACCCGAGGTGCACACTTTGCTGCAATTTTAGCTATGCCACTTGTATACCATGAGTATGCCATGTCATCATATTTCACTTTCGACTGTTAGATTTCTGTATTTTTGCATCAACGGCCATTAAAATTAGATGTCCATTGAAATTATCTTTTTGCTTCTCTTTCCACATGTATCCAACTCGACGTCGACCAGCTCTTCCTCTTTCCAGAATTGCAGACCTGCCCTTCCCCCTTCCCCTCTTTCCTCTTCCAGATTGATTCGAAATATCCAGAGAAGGAAGAGCATGTTGGAATTGGCGTAAAGATTATGTCGGGGTGAGTGCATAACATGGACAACATGGACTGGAAATGCAAAGAAATGGAGTGTTATCCTGCACTGAAAGTGGAGTTAGGGAGCATTCATCGGGCCTTTATTACCTTGCCTTTAATGCGCCGAGTACTTTTCTTCAAAGGTGCTTAAACTGCCTCCTCAAAGATTAGATTATTGTGGAGTTGGTGTGTGGATGCTAAAGATGGATTAAAGTTTTAACTCCTCCTATTGCATATGAGGGCTTTTTAATTTTGTTCATTTTATGGTTTATTTTTTGTGCCTATGTTAATGTCCACAAGCTCCCAAGCCATTTCAATATCAATTGTCGATTCGTTTGACATGCAATGCCAGCATGTAACATTGTGCATGGGAGAAATTTTGTCGCCATGCATCAAATTACAATGGAAATGCTGTAGGTCTTGTATAGGAATATTCTTCTACATTTTTAGGGGTAGATAGAAAATGCATGCAATGCATGCATGCATGGGAGAGATGCATGCTCGCCCATTCGAGAATTCCGATCCGATGGCTCGGATCGATGGCATAGTTGTTTATTATGTCTATTTTGGAATATAAACATAACCATTCTTGTTATCATTCATATATAAGTCATGTTCCTTTTCTGTTTTTTTCTATTTTGTTTGATGCAAAAAAAAAACCTATGCTTGACACCTAGAAAAAAAAATTGATGTAGGCATGTGACGTCATATATATTGCTTCTCTTCTTGTGGCGTGACGTTAAAATCTCTTCTTCTTCTTCTTCTTCTTCAAAGACAAGAATCCGCTTCGCTTTCCAGTTCCTCTGCCCCATTCTGGCGAGCAGCGAGCTCCGCAATTTTAACTCAACAATGCCATCGCAACTAGATGCTTGGCTGTTGGCGATGGCAGAGTCCTCAGGTTTTCTCTGTGTGGGACTAGGAAGAACACATCTGATCAAGTATTACATGTGGGTGATCTGGCATAGCCGAGTTTCATTCTTTTAAATAACAGAGCATTTCACCATAGGAGCCTGTGTTTCAGAGGAGGTTGGTCTGGAGCCCTTCAAGGTCAATAAACAAAGCCTTCCGCAGACGAAGGGGTTAAACCCCCCTTTCGAGGCCATTATGGCAAATAAATGGGCGAGCCCGGAGAATGACCGAGAAATGGAGTTTAGCCCCTTTAACTGGGAGTTTCGAGGAGATTTTGCACTGCAACCTAATAGCATTCGATTTTGATCATGTTCAAAGGCTTCAGGGTACAAGAATGCATTGTTTTATTGATTTTTTTTTGTTGCATAATTTCATTTCCACCAAGATTTTGTAAGCTCAACCTGAAAGAAGTCCCTCCTACCAAATGGAGCTCGTCAATGGGGGCTTCTATCTGGTCAAACGTCTGAGGTTTATGCATACCCAGGTGCGTTGGCCTCTATGGGTACTTTCAGACCATGGGGTTAAATTAAACTAAATTTTAAAGTAACCAATTGTTTGTTAATGATAAATTAAGGTTATTTTTGTCAAGCTTTCACACCACTTGTTATGTCAATTACTAACATTACAAATTCTGTTAAAAAAACTTTCAGACATGGGATTTGTTATGTTATCCACTAACATAACAGAATTTGTTAAAAACATTTTCGCACTAAAGTTTGTTATGTTAGTTTTTAACATAACAAAATCTGTTAAAAAGCGTTTCACATTGCAAAACAGAAATTCAATATGTTAATGGTCACTGCATGTTCCTCTTCCTGGCCTATGCTGCTATTTGTATTCGGCTGCATATCAGCACCTTCTTTGCATTACAAAAGGCAGGCGACCGTAGCAAGTTATGAGTCAATTAAATCAAACAGCCAATGATAGTTTTGCTGCCCATACAAAATTTGTTGCAGTCCAAAAGTTACAAAATAAATATATTGTTAAAGAGAAAAGAACAACTAAGCCTTACCAAACTTTAGAGGTTCCAAGTCTCAAACTTTAGAGGAAAGACCCAATATGATCTCTGAAATCAAATCCATATAAAGGATTCAAGACTGTCATTATAAGAGAAAGTTTCAATACCATCTAGATGGAACTAAGATAATTCCATACAAAGTTGCCTGGCCGTACCATGATTATCAACATGTACAGTTGTGATGTTACAAAATGAAAATAAGAAGCAACACCAACAGATTGAAGCAAAACCTGCCAATTTCGGCATATAAATTTTCTAAGGTATAAAATTATTCTCTTTATCGGAGTAAAGGGAGCATCTGGAAATTGAAACGTTTGTTCAATTTTGGCACCTCCAACAACATATCATCAAGTTCTGCAGAGGTAGAAATTTGGCTAAAGTTCCATCCCATAACCCATATGTTATATTTTGACAAATTTCGATGCCTTAATACAAGCTTCACTGCAACATCTAAGAGGTATCTCAATTGTGTTCTTTTCCCATCGTAACACTTTGCGATCCATCATCCACGTGGGCATACGTTGGAAATGAATGAAAACACTATAGGATACCTTATGGGATGTGTGAGCAACGCATCCTTTACAGCCTAAAAGGTCATCAAAGCCTCTCACTGTCGAATGGAAAGAAACACTAAGCACCTGGAACAAAGGTCGTAAACTCATGGCAAATGCTACTCATAAACCCAGGAATTCAAATTCCCGCTTTCTTATTGTCCATCAGGTAACATCTTCGCCACTTAGGTTGTAGTATCCCACCACGCCCTCGCACTTCAAGCAAAGTTGTACGCTGATTAGTTCTTGAAATCTATCTTTGAATTTGATTAGTGACTGAAATCTATGCTGATTTCAGTAACATACATCAGTATGTCGCTTTGCAAGGCCCTGGAGGTTTTTAGTAAGTTTTTAGCAATGAAATTTAATGAAGAGTGAGAAAGTACAAAGTCCTAGGCGGAGTAATGTCTTTTTTTTGCATGGAATTTAGTTCGAATTTGAAAAGTGCCACATTTGAATGGCCAAATGGAACATAAACATGGCACAATGATATCCTCTAAATCGATGTATGTATAGAGAAAGCTACGGTTTTTAGCGAGTAGAAAAAGATGTGTGATGACAAAATGTCAAAAATAACCGCGGCGGAATCTATACGTTTCAAGTGAGAACAAGGCCATTATCAGTCCTGGCACACTTAAACAAAAGGAAAGCTCTGCTTCAAAGGGAAAGCTCTGCTTTTAGAATAGGAAACAGAGAAGTGAAAGATAAGCATATGAGTTAGTAATAAGTTGTACACTGAAAATGTCCAGAGAGAGAAAGGGTCAAATTTAGGTACTTGATTTTGAGCTGGTGGAAGAGACAATAACTATCCTATGACCAATCCTATGACTGAAGGGGCTTAAATTTACTGCCAGGCTTCCACGACCTAACAACTGAACTTTTTCTCCACTTAAAGTAATACTTGAGAGCTAATATGCAGTCCACCACTTTGGCCATAGAACCTGGTTGCAATGTTTCCTGATTAAGAGCAAGGACCTAGGTTGATGCCAATATAAAAACCCAACAAGACAAAAATAAAAAACACCCGAACTTTTTTGAATTGGAAAGCTGAACGTTTTGAATTGGAAAGCATTTTCATCCTATAGATGATGGTATCCCATCTTGCAAGTTGCTCACCAGCCTTTGTGCATTATTAGTCTTGGTATTATCATCATCACACTTTGAGCAACAAAATCCTTGTTTTGCTGGAATGCAAACTCCTTTGCCAGAGCAAGCAGGTCTTGTCCTCCTAACAAGATGCTTTCCATTGCCTGATTGCATATGCCATCAAATACTTTGAACAGATGGGATTATGACAGATGCCACAAAATCTTTGACACACCAAAAGGCAAAACAGGAAGAGAACATCCCTCCTTCTCATCAATGCAATGCACGTATTGGTGTCTAGCGGATATGGATGTGTTGGATTTTGATATATTGGCATTTTACTGGCCAAAAAGGCAAATTGGGTGTAAATCATGCCATACAAGGAACCAGATCCAATACATGAATATAGCAGAAACTTCTAGTGGAAGCTGGGTTGCAGAGGCAGGTCAAGTGGCTATGGAGCAAAGCCAGAAACCTAACACAAAATTTGATAGCAAAATACACAACAATTGACATCAGAATGGAATTCAACAATTACACAGTAGAACAGAGCTAGCAAAGTGTCAAAATGCACATGCAAAAGGGAGTGTGGAACAAGGACTAGAAATCTAGAGTCATAATGGGATGGAAATCTAGAGTCATAATGGGATAGAAATCTAGAGTCATAATGGCTCTCTATATGTACTCTAAATTTTCCTATCAAAATTTAAGAGTTTCCCAAACCCACAAACAACATATTCTGTGGAAGGTGCCAGCCAAAAAACGATAATACAGATAGATAGAGATCTTCATATAAACACAACATTGATGGGATATGAGCTGATGGGACATGAACTGATGATGATGAGAGTATAAAAGATAGAGACAAAAAGAACTCAAAAGATAGAGAAACAAGGAAACAAAAGTCGATGAGAAAAAATATCTGATTGTCTGGTATGGTATCGAATATCTGGTATTGGGCATGTAAGGGAGAAGAAGTCCTTTGCCTAAACAAAAAACATGAGAAATCTGGTATGTTTGAATCAGGCAGGAAGACAAAAAGAAATTTGGTATACGGGTTCAAGAATGCATACCGGAGAAATGCTGGTCCGAAGAAATCTTTGGTATTCCAGAAGAAATGCTGGTCTGAAGAAATGCTGGTACTTCTGATCTGCTGGTCGATTGGCGATGGAGCGGCAATGGAGCGTCGATGGAGCCGCCGTAACAGCACTAAACCAGCGGCAGGGGCATCCAATAAAATTTCGTCCAATTCTTGGAAGATTATTAACCAATTGTTAATGTTTCACATAACAACTTGCAATGTGAAACCTGGTTAAACCCTTAATTTAGCGCTAACAAATTGTTATAAATTAACCCCTCTTTTTTAACAATTTTCTTTAACGGAAAACATGTGTGTTGATTATTAAATTAAATTTTTTTAACATAACATATTTAACCCCATGGTCTGAAGGTACCCGATACCTCACAAATGTGGCTGTATGAAGTGGCGAGTGTGAAGCTGGGCATAATGATGCTTTTAGCAATTGCCCCTCGGGACACTCGGATCCCCACTACAAGAGGACAAGGCCTTCTGGTTCTGATTATCCTATTGGCCCTGCTAGTTCTTCCAAGACATCCTCTCGTAAGTTAAAAAATCGATGTATCACCATAGAGATCATGTACATGGTCTCAACCATTTTTAATGCAGCGAGAAATGTATTAAACTGTTGGCATTCCGCCTCTTTTTTTAGTTGTGTTAGAAAGGCATTAACCTTCTCCACTTTTGTAATTTCTTCAATTTCCAATATGATTTGAGGGATTTGAGAGACATATGCTGCTTAAGAACGAGCCTTGCTAGGCATCTCGAGCCTGAAGGGGTGGGCGGCGACAAGCAAATTCTTGAGGCCCTGCGACCTAGGCCAGATGACGAACTTGGCCACTCAAGCTCTTCAGACGAATCATTTCACTCGAGGAGGAGTAACGACTTAGCACTTCAGGCGAATGATCGCAAGGCTCAGGGGAAATTGAGATCGCGGGCGCCCGCCAGTGGGAAGAGCAAGTAGCGAGAGCAACTCGGCAACAGGAGCAACCCCAAAGAAATGGGGAGAGCAGGGAAGAGCAAGTAGCGAGAGCAACTCTAAGAATGTCAGAGCAACCCCAAAGAAGGGGGAGAGTGTGGGAAGAGCAAATAGCTAGAGCAACAACCGAATGAGCAACCCCAACACCGTGAAGAATAGGGGAGCAAAGAAGCAAGAGGGAGCAACCTCGACAATACGAAAGCAACCCAAGCAAAGAGAGAAAAGCAAGGGCGAGCCGAGCAACCGGCGTGAAGCTAGGCGTAGGGAGAGCATGGTTATCAGAGAACCACAACTGGACGAACCGGAGGAGGATGAGCCCGAGGAGGAAGGACCTGCACCAGCATGAACCTAGCGTGGAGGATTAGAAAAAAAAATCAAATTTAGGAATCTTTGAATAAGATTTTGAACTTGTATGTATATATGTTCCTAGAATTAATGGTTGTATATATATATATGGAGTCAAAGTCAACTCGGGTTGGATCGCGCGAAAGGCCTCTGCGTCGCGAACGCAGGCCTCATTTGCGCGAAGCAACCCGGTTTGCCAAAAAAAAAAAGTCAAAGTCAACTCGGGTTGCATCGCGAAAAACTCCTCTGCGCCCCCGACGCAGAGCCATTTTTCGCGACGCCACCCGATTTCGGCATTCTGACATTAATAGGTGTCCAATTTGAGTAACAAAAGTTGCTAGTTAGGTTGGAATCATGCTGGAAAGTCATGTTAGGATCCTTAAATTCCCAAACTTCATAGAAATAGAAATGACCCGAAACCGGGTCGCATCGCGCAAAACCCCTCTGCGCCCCCGACGCAGAGCCATTCTGCGCGATGCCACCCGATTTCGCCCAATTTTGCCCAAATTGACCAATTTTGATCCAACAAACTGTCATGCAGTGTTTCTTGCTTTGCTTTGTTTAGAATTGCACTTCATGGTAGCTCATTTGGACAACCATGGCCATAGATTCGAAGTCTGCCCCATCAAGAACCTTTGTGAATGGAACTCGAGGTACCCCTAGTCTATAAAAAGGGCCCTCATTTGTCATTTTCTCCCCATCAGAATTGCTCTCAGCTCCTTTGGCGATTTTCTAGCCCTTTGCTTAATCCCAGCAGCCATTTTTCATAGCTATCTCTGCTCAATGGCACCATCAAGCTTTGTTAGATGGTACAGTGAGGCCAATCACATCCGTGATTTCCCTGCCGAGCAAGACTTCCATGTCTTTGATCATCTCTTTGATCTCCATGCCATTTTGACTAGAACTCCCTATTACACCGACATCATTTGCCAATATGACCAAGAGTTAGAACCAAGATCCTTAAGCTAGATAGAGGCGACATCTGCAATCATCACAGCTTAGTTGTCGCTCTTGTCTTGCTAAGTGTCTTCTTGTCTACATATAGGTAGTATAATTAAACCTTTTCTTAGAAACCCAGCTAGTTGCCAAGGCCTTAGAAATTGTTGTCACACGTTGGTATGATACACCAACACACGTCATAGGTGCACTATCATCAAGTGTTTTCAGCCATGCCCTTGTATCATAGATAATTGTCTAGGAATTAATTCTATTTAAGTAATTCAATCTAGCACACCAAGTACACCCAGTGAATGAGTCTCCTTCTACCACCCCATAACAGTATATAAGTACCTTTCTCAGTGCCTAGTAAAGTGCCAAGTGGATCAATTGAGGTAGAGTGGATAAAGGTATAAAATTAGGGTTTGTAGAGCAAGTAGATGTAAGTAATTGTTGTTATGGTAGTATTAGTTGCCTTGTGCTTAGGGCAGCAAAATAGATCAGGAGAACCTTTGTTGCGGATCCTCGAGCCTCGACAGTGGAGACACTCGACAACAGCAACGAATTGAAAGCAGAGGGCAAACTCATGGAGGAAGCTTCAGCAAATCAAAGGCCAAGATGGTGTACTGAGGGAAGCTTTAAACACTAAGAATAAAGGAGAGCCTATAGGAAGGACGATTGCGACATCAAAAATAGACACATGACTTGCCAAGAGGGCTATGCAACAGACAATGGGCATCATGTCACTTATAAAATCGATCACATTAGCTCCTAGTCAAGGATATTCTCCAAGTGCCATATTGTCTCGAGGAAGGGCCCGACATCGATGACTAATGTCACAGCTACGCCACCAACAAGTAGACTTCATCGACTTATGATATCAAGAGCCCTAAAGGATGAGACTGGACATACCTCCTCGGAAGAGAAATTATCATAGGCATCCAGGCCATAGTAGTATCAGATTTGGACTTCAAGCAAACATGCTTGACTAAGGAGGTACTACAAGCCAGCAAGGGTGGGCTTCTCAAGAATAGGAATATGGCAAACTGCAACAAACTTCTTCCTCATCAGCCCCGATACTTCAGAGCAGCTGCATCAACCTCGACAGCGCCATCTCAAGATCACGACAATCTTCTGCCGTAGAGATGGAGGTCAAACACCATCAAAAAGAGGCATCATGAGGGACCAAATACCAGAATTATTAATTGATCAGTCAAGATTAGTCCTTGCAGATGGATGCAAATAAACTTCTCTCAGCAAGAGAAGTTGCACAGTTAGGAGTGGTAAAGCACTTGACATTGTCTGCAGCCTTGTAAACAGCAGCATGTGGCCACCATATGAAGAATCAAATCGACAAGCTCAACACAACAACATCAATTCAGGAGTTAGAAGAATCATCCTCAAATCTCACGACCTTCAAGGCAGATGAGTCAAACACGAAAGATTCGACACGGTGGTGAACATTACCTTCAAGCCTCTGGGATGCAACACCGAGCGTTATGTTATCTACATCAGCAAGTCCACTAAGAGGGATAATGTTAATGAAGGTAGTCAGCATCAACATTAAGGACGAGCAGAGTCAGAATATGTGCATTAAAAGAAAGCAGGGCACTTGAATGATCATGCAACAACTCCTAGGATACCAGATTCTTTTCAACAAATTATGGATCATCGCCTTGCTACTCCAACGACTAGTGACTATACCAGCTTTGAGCAAGCTAGAGGACCTATCAGATAGTTGAGCTTCTTAAAAATATGGGTGATAACATCCATGATGGGATGGGGACGAAATTTCGGGTAGATTTTTTTTGTCTTTTCCTTTAGAAAGATGGACCCAAGAATGGAGCAAAGCTTCAAGTATTGGGAAGAAAATGTATGGAGTACAATAATTGTATACATTGCTGGCAGATATCCAACATATTGGAACCTCTTCGTGAGCTTGATCACCTCGCTAAGAAGGATTCAATAGTAGGATAACCGTCGACCATGTATATGACCAGTACTTCCAAGCAAAGATAAGGAATAATCCGACCAAATGAAGGGAAGCAATCTAATAAGTCCGGCCAACTTCTTAGATGGCATCAACTCAAAGGTGGGGCTATTTCAAGAGGGCAATAATTAAGAAAGGGTAGATCCTAGAGTATAGATTAGATCTAAAACAAGAATAATTATCTAATCATATAGTTTTCTATGTGTGCCCAAAAGTAATGTCATGCCGACTAACTTGTGGCCATAGGATTTATGTAAGTAGTTCTTTAACTTGTAATTTTGCACCTCCTAGATGACGGACATCTTTAAGAGCAAGACTCTTAAGTCTAAATCTAGGCCAGTAATTAAGCCAAGGCCAAGTAATTAGCAGCACCAACGGAACAAGAGTCAAGTTCGACATCAACCTAGAGCGAAGCAAAGTGGAGCATCGGCACCAACTTATGTACATTGGCAATTATGACCTCACAATAAGCATGCAATATTAAAGCTGGCTAAAGCAATAATTGATTATTATAAGCAAGAGATACTTATCCCAGCACCAAAGGGCAAGTACCTTATAATTAAGTTAAGGAAGTAATTCCAATCGTGCAATGCATGTCAGTAAAGCAATTACTTAAGTACATCATGAGGAATGAGGTCGTACATAAGCTACAAGTTGTCGACCCCGACTACAAGAGTAAGAAGGAAGATGCTACTTCAAAACAGGTTGCCCCTCGCCAATTTCTAAGTTAATCAAGAAGTCCCATGATATATCTCCAGGTGAAATTTGAGAGCTTTTGCTCTATAAAGGCATAGAGTCTGAAATCACTCTTGCACCAGAGGTAAAGCCGATCAGCAAGGCTCTTTATAGAATCAGCACTTCCGAGCTAGCAGAGCTCAAGAAGCAGTTGTAGGAGTTGATCAACTTGGGGATCCTTTCGGCCAAGATGGAAGTCTAAAGATGTATATCAACCATGGGCAGCTCAACAAGCAACGACATAATGGATCAGCCCCAAAAAGCAGGATTCTTCTACAAAATTGACTTAAGCTCGGGCAATCAGCAAATAAGGATGAAGGGGGAAGATAATTATAAGACTCCTTCAGAACTTGGTATGGGCACTATCACTTCACAGTGATGCCCTTGAGTCTATGGAATGCTCCACCAACTCGTATGCATTTGAGGACGACGTCTTCGAAGATTCCTTGGATGATTTCTTCATCAATTCTCTTCGACGACATCGTGATCTACAGCAAATCAATGGAAGAGCATGCAGCCGTGGAGATGTTAAGACGTCGCCACTCATTGGCAAGCTTTTGAAGCAGCAATTTGCAATGCCATCTCCACTTCGGCAAGCGAATTCGGCAAGAAGATAGAAGAAGCCATCTTCCCCAACATGGAGTTCAAGCACATGATGGGCTAGTCCTTACAAGAGTGCAAGAACGGATTAAGAAAGAGAAACCTTCAAATATTTTAAAAAAGGAAGGTAATCTTTAATATCAAAGAACAACTATACTCAAAGCCTAAGGAGTAAGAAAAATTTTCCAGGACACGCATAATAGCCCTATTTCCGGCCATGCAAAATTTATAAAGGCCTACTTCAAGATTAGAAGTAGCTACTTCTGGCCGGACATGAAGAAGCAGATGGTCAGATATATCCAAGAATGTCAGTGGCATCAGCAGACAAGGGCGGAACAACTTCGAATTTTAGGAGTTTTGGAACCTTGGGGTGTTAGGACGCCAAGTGGGAAGTCTTCAGCATGGGTTTTATAGTTGGCCTTCCAAGGACAACAAGAAGCTTTGAAGCCTTGATGGTTGTGGTATATAGTTTATCAAAAGGGCACATACTTGCCATGCCACACCATAGACACCGCCTTGGACCAGTGTGGTCTAAATAAGAGTTCTTTTTAGGCTGAATGGAAGGCACAGTCGATCATCACCAATAGAGATCGAAGTTCTTTAGCGACGTTTAGCAAGACTTCTTCAACACGAGCTGCACCAACTTGTTGATGAGTTTTGCTCATCATTTGCGATCAAATCGGCAAAGGGACCGCACCAACACAAATTTGGAGAGCACGTTGAGAAACTATGATTGGAACAAGTAATCCAAATGGGCCGAAGTACATCCACCGGGTCAATTATGTACAATAATATGAAGCAAGAGTCATCAAGATGTCTCCCCATGATCGATTCTGATTATCAATGCTTGAAGTGCCCAAGGTGGAAGTTTCAACAACAACAAAGATATATGCGGTAGCTTCGTAGAAGTGTGAGAATATCTTCAATCGGCATGGGCACATCACGAAGAGTCTAGCAGATAGAGATAAAAACTCCTCGAGAGTTGTTTTGTTGTGGCGTATAAAGTTGGCTCAAGTAAAGGTTAGGCAAGGGAAGCTTCGTGATCGGCAATTGTAAGAAGCCGCCCCTAGGTGGGCCGGTCCGTTCCGCGATCTTGGAGAAGAGTGGGCTCTCAAGCCTACAAGTTGGATCCCTTGGCCCACCTTAAGGTCTTCCATGTGAGTTTATTGAAAAGGCACGATCCTAACCCCCGAGGAGGTTTTGGATACCCAACTTTGTTGGAAAAGTCGGAGGATCAAGTTGAAATTTATTACTGAATTGCTTCTTGTTAAGTCATTCAAGAAGTCTAGGAGATCTCAGTTCCTCGGTTTGGTCAAGTGGAAGCACTTGCCCGTGGAAGAGATACCTACATGGGTATTGAAGCGGGATTTGGAGAAGCAATACCGAGTTTATGAAGGAGTTTGATGGGCGAGTCGTCTCCAAATTGATCGACGCCGACTTGCCAGGAGGTTAGCTTAGTATGTTTGTTAGTTAGCCTTAAGTTCTGGCTCATGTATTCTAGTTAGTAGAGTGCATGTGCAGAATCTTGGAACGTGGGCGATGATGGGATACTTTTTAAGGCATTCTCTAGGCCAACACGCACCAAGAGGTGCGCATGACCATTAGGGTCATGTGAGTGAGGAATGAGGCATGGTGGCATGATGATGGGACATCGACGGATGTTTCTATGCCGCTGACGGGGGTATGCCAACACCTGGCCATAGGGGGTCATGGTGAAGGTCAAAGTGATCATGCGCGATGATGGGATCGTGAGACGTTCCCTAGCTTAAACCCTTGGGGCATGATGCACTAGGGGTACTCGGAACCGGGTAGCCGAGTACAAGGTAGCACTTGATCATGGGCGATGATGGGATCATCTTAAATGGTCCTTAAGCTCAAATCCGAAAGGGCCATGATCGAAAGTGCAAGGTAAGGTAAGGGGGTGGTCCCTAAAACCACAAACTTATTAATTAAACTAACGTAATGTGCTACTTGTGCGAGCCGTTGAAGGGAAGCATGAAGGAGGAGCATGTTATTGAGAAGATAGGAGTCATAGATTTTAGTCTAACTATGAACTCCTAAATTTGTTGTAATAATATTATGTGTATACTTTGATAATAATAGTTGTTATAGCTATATAATTTTGTATAACTTATAAATATAGCTTTATAATTACATAATAAGTAATTAACGAAAAGTTGATCTTTTCAATAGAGTTAAGTTCATATATTCTTGTTGTGTGCTTTTGCGGGATTAGAGGTTGTCACCTTAGCTTAATCGAGGACGAGATTGTCCTAAGGGGGGAGAATGACGTTCGGGGAATATCGCTATAAAATCATATTCTGGACCCATCACCATACAAGTCTACATATATAGCCTTGTATACCATAGATTGTGGCACTAGGGGGCATGACTAAGTCATTCATATAACTTAGCCAACCTTAGGTTAAGACCATTTTCCACGTGGCCTTAACCTGTGGGCACCCGCCACACCGGACTTACCCTATTGGAGCCATGTGGCATAACATGTGAACCCTAACCTATAAAGGCCTAAACCCTAACCCTAGGCCTCTTTTTGGCTCCAACCGGGAACCTTCACAATAAACTTTGCCGAGAACCGAACCTGTGGCACAACATAGCATGGCAGCCCCCAGAGCGTGAGCGCATCAGCAGGAGTGGGAGCTACCTCGAACACTTCGAAGACCATGGAGATGCCCAGATTGGGAGGGAGTGCTTTTGGAGCAGGTATGTAGAGTAGTAGTCATAGTAGTTCATCTGGAATTAGCATTCCAGATGAGTTAGTATCTTGTGTCTAGGGTAGAGCCATCCTAGAACCCTCATTCATCATCTTGAACCCTAATCAAGGAACTCTAACTGTAAGTTAGATATAGATGATTAGGTTAAGATGTTCTTATGATTATTCTCATGATATAATGATTATGTGATGATGGTTGATCATGTTTGCTCCTCTTGTATTGGGAAGGGGGGTAGAGACCTAGAGCCATATGTAGTATGCTCCTAGTTTAGATCCCTTAGTTCCTATTAGATGCGGCCTGTGCATAGGAACCCACCGGGCTATGGAGGCTATGATGTGACTCAGCACTACACAACGGGGCTAGAGGCAATGCGGAGGGAGGATCCCACGGCCGAGTGGGGGCTGAGGGGATCCCATAGTGGGCTAGGCTTATGGTCGGTCACTTCGGGTGTGGGCCGAGCATGGGTCTGACACCTCCTGGGGCGATGGTGTCGCCCTGCCTCTCAAGAGTTGCAAGTGTCGGCTTGGCTCTTGTTTTGGGGGGTTCAGTCGGGTATGAATCGTGTGTCACCACGATTCTCTAGCCGCCTGTGGAACCTCTAGACCCCGGAAGGGGAGATGCAACCCCTTCCCGCCTCGGACGGACCAGGAGATGCAACTCGAGTAGTCCCGATGGGTGATGCCACGGGGATTGCGATCCGGAAGGCTAGAGTCATGCCGAAGCACGATTGAGCCCATCCGCAAAGTATGCATGTAAGGGGCGGATGGAGTGGTCAACCCTAGCTATTGTCTTATGCCAGCCCTCGCCATTGTTATGACTCGAGTCGCTCTATCTTGAGACCCATCGGTCGGTCTACCTCCTTATGAATTGAGCCATGGGTAGGAGCTCTCATGTTTTATGGTTTATGATTATCTTCTTTGCTCATATGGATATGTGATGGACTACCCTTGGTAGTATGTTGTATTGTTATTGCTAGTTCGGACGTTGTTTATACTTCCGTGATAGGAGCCCAGGGGGAAGGGCGCGAAGACACCTTTCGTGTCCCCTTTCCGCACTCACGGGAGTTCCATAGTGGGATAGACCGGAGGTCTGCGGCGGTTGTTGAGCCGGGACGGGATTTCTCGCGAGAAACGGCCGGGCGCCGTATGTTTAGCGAGGAGTCGCCATCGCGGGAGCCGAAGCATCACCCATATTAACCACTTTCTGGAAAATAGGCGATGTGTCTATCAGGGCTGTTACCGGCGGCGCAAGAATCCGGTTTCGCCGCCGAGAACCTCGATAGGGAACCGAAAGGTTTCACCCCAAGTGCCCGTGGCAAAAATGCCTTGCACCTGCTCCAAGTCATTCCGTGTCGCCAAAGGCGGAGGGCCCCAAACTCGACCCGCATGAAGGACATGCCGACCCGTTCTAAACTGATGTGACTGATGGCCCCAATCATAGAGCTCTCTCTCGGTGATCTGTTGTTGCATGGCTCCTTGATTAGGGTTCAAGATGATGCATGAGGGTTCTAGGGATGGCTCTACCCTAGATACAAGATACTAACTCATCTGGAATGCTAATTCCGTGATGAACTACTATGACTACTACCCTACATACCTTGCTCCGTACACTCCCTCCCAATCTTGGCATCTCCATGGTCTTCAAGTGACCGAGGTAGCTCCCACTCCTGCCGATGCGCCACGCCTCCGGGGCTGCTATGCTTTGTCGTGTGTTAACACAAGAGCGGTTCTCTAAAACGGAGTTTCGAAAAGCTAAGAAGGTTCCCATCGCTGGTTTCTAAAAGAGGCCTAGGGTTAGGGTTTAGGCCTTTATAGGTTAGGGTTCACATGTTATGCCACATGGCTCCAATAGGGTAAAGTCCGTGGCGGGTGCCCAATAGGTTAAGGCCACGTGGAAAATGGTCTTAACCTAAGGTTGGCTAAGTTATATGAATAACTTAGTCATGCCCTTAGTGCCACAATCTATGGTATACAAGGGTATTTATAGCGATATATTCGAACGTCACATTTCTCCCCTTAGGACAATGCCGCCCCTCACGTGATTGCGCCTAAGGTGACTAACCTACTCTAATCCCGCAAAAAGCACACAACAAGAATATATGAACTTAACTCTATTGAAAAGATCAACTTTCGTTAATTACTTATTATGTAATTATAAAGCTATATTTATAAGTTATACAAATTATATAGCTATAACAATTATTATTATAAAAGTATACACATATAATATTATTAAAACAAATTTAGGAATTCATAGTTAGTCTAAAATCTATGACTCTATCTTCTCGTAACTCCCTCCTTCACGCTTCCCTTCACCGGCCCGCAAAAGTAGCACATTACGCTATATAAGTTAATAAGTTTGTGGTTTTGGGGACCACCCCCTTACCTACCTCCTTGAGCCGAACTACTAGCTCAAGGTTACCCTACTACCTTGCACTCGATCATGGCCCTTCGATTTGAGCTTAAGGATCATTTAAGATGCTCCTATCATCGCCCATGATCAAGTGCTACTTTGTACTCGGGCCATTACCGGCCGAAAGTACCCCCTAGTGCATCATGCCCCAAGGGTTTTAAGCTAGGGGAACGTCTCGCGATCCCATCATCACAAGATGATCGCTTTGACCTTCACCATGACCCTCCCACGGCGTGTGTGCTGCATTGCCGCATCAGCGGCATAGAGAGCATCCGGATCGATGTCCCCATCGCCCACCATGCCTCATTCCTCACTCACATGACCCTAATGGTCATGTTGACTCTTGGTGCGTGTTGGCCTAGAGAATGCCTTTTAAAGGCGATCCCATCATCGCCCACACGTTCCAAGATTCTCGCACATGCACTCTACTAACTAGAATACATGAGCCGAACTTAAGGCTAACTAAGAAACATACTAAGCTAACCTCCCGGCAAGTCGACGCCGATTAGTTTTGGAGACGACTGCCCATCAAACTCCTTCATAAACTCGGGTATTGCTTCTCCAAATCGCCCAATACCCATGTCGCTCTTCCACGGGCAAGTGCTTCCACTTGACCAAATGCCGGAGGAATTGAGACCACCTAGTCCTCTTGAATGACTTATCAAGAAGGAATTCGTGCACTATTTCAACTTGATCCTCCGGCCATTTCCAACAAAGTTGGAGTATCCAAACCTCCTCTAGGTTAGGATCGGTGCTTTTCAATAAACTCACATGGAAGACCTTAAGGTGGGCCAAGGGATCCAACTTATAGTCTTGAGAGCCCACTCTTCTCCAAGATCGTGAACGGACCGGCCCACCTAGGGGCGAGCCTTACAATTGTCGATCGAAGCTTCCTTGCCTAACCTTTATTTGAGCCAACTTTATGCGCCACAACAAAACAACTCTCGAGGAGTTTTATCTCTATCTGCTAGACTCTTCAGATGTGCCCATGTCGATTGAAGATATTCTCACACTTCTACCGTGAAGCTACCGCATATATCGTTGTTTGTTGAGAAACTTCCACCTTGGGCACTAAATTATGCCACATAACTAGGGTACAGCATTGATAACCGTGAACTGATCATGGGGAGACATCTTCGATGACTCTTGCTTCATATTATTGTACATAATTGACCAGGTGGATTTCGCCCATTTGGATTACTTGTTCCAATCATAGTTTCTCAACGTTTCCAAATTTGTGTTGGTGCGGTCCCTTTGTCCGATTTGATCGCGAAATGATGAGCAAAACTCATCAACAAGTTGGTGCAGCTCGTGTTGAAGAAGTCTTGCTAAACGCCGCTAAAAGAACTTCAGATCTCTATTGGTGATGATCGACATGTGCCTTCCATGCAAACTTTAAAAGAACTCTTTATTTAGACCATACGGCTAGGTCCCAAGGTGTCTATGGTGTGGCATGGCAAGTATGTGCCCTTTTGATAAACTATATACCACAACAAATCATCAAGGTTTTCAAAGCTTCTTGTTGTCCTTGGAAGGCCAACTATAAAACCCATGCCGAAGACTTCCCACTTGCCCGGCACGCCCAAGGTTCCAAAACTCCTAAAATTCGGTTGTTCCTTCTTGTTCCGTCCGATGCCATCGACATTCTTGGATATATCCGGACGATCGCTTCTTCATGTCCGCCGTATAGCTACTTTAATCTTGAAGTAGGCCTTTATAAATTTTTGCATGGCCGGGAAATAGGCTATTATGCGTGTCATGAAAAATTTTTCTTACTCCTTATGCTTTGAGTATAGTTGTTCTTTGATATTAAAGATTACCTTCCTTTTTTAAAATATTTGTAGGTTTTTCTTTCTTAATCCGCCCTTGCACTCTTGTATGGACTAGCCCATCATGTGCTTGAACTCCATGTTGGGGAAGATGGCTTCTTCTATCTTCTTTGCCGTAATTCGCTTTGTCGTAAGTGGAGATGGCATTGCAAATTGCTGCTTCAAAAGTTTGCCAATGAGTGGGCGACGCCTTAACATCTCCACGGGCCGCATGCTCTTCCATTGATTTGCTGTTAGATCAATGATGTCGTCAAGAGAATTGATGAAGAAATCATCCAAGGAATCTTCAAGACGCCGCCCTCAAATGCATACGAGTTGGTGGAGCATTCCATAGACTCAAGGGCATCACCGTGGAAGTGATAGTGCCCATACCAAGTTCTCAAGGAGTCTTATAATTATCTTCCCCTTTCATCCTTATTTGCTGATTGCCCGAAGCTTAAGTCGATTTTGTAGAAGAATCCCCGCTTTTTGGGGCTGATCCATTATGTCGTTGTTTGTTGAGCTGCCCATGGTTGATATACATCTTTAGACTTCCATCTTGGCGAAAAGGATCCCAAGTTGATCAACTCCTACAACCCGCTTCTTGAGCTCGCTAGTTCGAAGTGTCGATTCTATAAAGAGCCTTTTGTTGATCGGCTCTAGATCTCCTGCAAGAGTGATTTTCAGACTCTATGCCTCTATAGAGCAAAAAGCTCTCAAATTTCACCGGAGAGATATATCATGGGACTTTTGATTAACTTAGAAATTGGCCGAGGCAACATTTTTGAAGTAGCATCTTCCTTCTTACTCTTGTAGTCTGGCCTAACAACTTGTAGCTTATGTACTAATTCTCATTCCTCATGATGTACTTAAGTAATTGCTTTTTATCGACATGCATTGCACGATTGGAATTACTTCCTTAACTTAATTATAAGGTACTTGCCCTTTGGTGCCGGGATAAGTATCTCTTGTTTATAATAATCAATTATTGCTTTTAGCCAGCCTTTTAATATTGCATGCTTATTGTGAGGTCATAATTGCCAATGTACATAAGTTGGTGCCGATGCTCACTTTGCTTTCGCTTCTAGGTTGATGTCGAACTTGACTCTTGTTCCATTGGTGCTGCTAATTACTTGGCCTTGGCTTTAATTACTGGCCTAGATTTAGACTTTAAGAGTCTTGCTCTTAAAGATGTCCGCAATATCTAGGAGGTGCAAAATTACAAGTTAAAGAACTACTTACATAAATCCTATGGCCACAAGTTACCTGGCATGATGACATTACTTTTGGGCACACATAGAAAACTATATGATTAGATAATTATTCTTGTTTTAGATCTAATCTATACTCTAGGATCTACCCCTTTCTTAATTATTGCCCTCTTTGAAATAGCCCCACCTTTTGAGTTGATGCCATCTAAGAAGTTGGCCGGACTTATTAGATTGCTTCCCTTCATTTGGTCGGGATTATTCCTTATGTGTGGAAGTACTCGCCATATACATGGTCGATGGTTATCCTACTATTGAATCCTTCTTAGCGAGGTGATCAAGCTCACAAAGAGGTTCCAATATGTTGGATATCTGCCAAGAATGTATACAATTATTGTACTCCATACATTTTTCTTCCCAATACTTGAAGCTTTGCTCCATTCTTGGGTCCATCTTTCTAAAAGGAAAAGACAAAAAAAATCTACCCGAAATTTCGTCCCCATCCCATCATGGATGTTATCACCCATATTTTTAAGATATTCAACTATCCGATAGGTCCTCTAGCTTGCTTCAAAGCTGGGTATAGTCACTAGTCATTGGAGTAGCAAGGATGATCCATAATTTGTTGAAAAGAATCGGTATCCTTGGAGTTGTTGCATGATCATTCAAGTGCCAGTGCCTTTCTTTTAATGCAATATATTCTCGACCGCCGTCCTTAATGTTGATGTTGACTACCTTCATTAACATTATCCCTCTTAGTGGACTTGTTGATGTAGATAACATAACGATAAGTCGATTGTTGTTGCATCCCGCAGGCTTGAAGGTAATGTTCACCACCGTCGAATCTTTTCGTGTTTGACTCATCCTTTTGAAGGTCGTGAGATTTGAGGATGATTCTTCTAACTCCCCGAATTGATGTTGTTGTATTGAGCTTGTCGATTTGATTCTTCATATGGTGGCCACATGTCGTTTTTTACAAGGTTGCATGAGAATGTTGAGTGCTTTTACCAGTTTCCTAACTATGCAACTTCTCTTCCAGAGAAGTTTATTTGCATCCATCCGCAGGGACTAATCTTGACTAATCAATTAATAATGCCGGTATTTGTTTTCCATGGTGCCTCTTTTTGATGGTGTTTGACCTCCATCTCTAGGTGGAAGATTGATCGTGATCTTGAGATGGCTGCATGAGGTTGATCACCGCTCAAGTGTGGGTCGATGAGGGAAGAAGTTTGTTGCGGTTGCCATATTCTATTCTGAGAAGCCCCTGTCCGCTTGTAATACCTCCTTAGTCAAGCATGTTTTGCTTGAAGTCCAAATCTGATACTACTATGGCCTCGATGCTCTATGATAGTTGCCCTTCCTAGAGGAGGTATGTCCAGCCTCATCCTTAGGGCTTTTGATATCATAAGTCGATGAAGTCTACTTGTTGGTGGCGTAGTTGTGGACATTAGTCGCTGATGTGGGACCTCCTCGGCATTATGGACTTTGGAGAATATCTTGACTAGGAGCTAATGTTCCTTTTATGCCATGATGCCTCCATTGCCTGTTGCATAGCCCTCTGGTAACTTTGTGGTTATTTTTGATGTCGCAATCGCCCTTCCTATAGGTTTCTTTTTTATTTATGTTCGCTATTTCCCTCAGACACCCATTTTGCCTTTGATTTGTTGAAATTTTCTTCCATAAGGTTGCCCTCTGCCACTGTTGTCGAAAGGTTCCAATCGCCGAGGTCAGGTGATCCAAGAACAAAGGTTCTCCGACGTTATTTTGCCGCCTCTAAGCACAAGGCAACTAATACTCACCATAACAACAATTACTTCATGACTACTTCGCTTCTACAAACCCTAATTTTATACCTTATCCACTCTACCTCAATTGATCCACTTGGCACCCTTTACTGTGCACCCCAGAAAGGTACTTATATATCAAGTATGGGTGGTAATGGAGACTATTCACCGGTGTACTGGGTGTGCTAGGATTGAACACTACTTAAACAGAATTAATTCTGCATTACCATTCATGACACAAGGCATGTATCGAAAACACTTGGATGATAAGGCACCTATGACGTAAGTTGGTGTATCATGTACCAACGCAGACAACAACAATTTCTAAAGGCCTTGGCAACTAGCTCGGTTTAAGAAAAGGACCCATATGTAGACAAGAAGACACTTAGGCAAAGACAAGAGCGACAACTAAGTCAGTGATGATTGCATGCACGCCTATCTAGCTAAGGATCTTGCCTCTAACTCTCGGGTCATATTGGCAAAATGATGTTGGTGTAATAGGAGTTCTAGAATAAAATGGCATGGAGATCAAAGAGATGATCAAAGACATGGAAGTCTTGTTTCCAGGGAAATCACCTGATGTGGGATATCTCACCGCACCATCTAACAGCTTCTTGATGGTGCCATCGAAAGGCAGATAAGCAGAAAAATGGCTCGGGATTAAGCAAAGCGGGCTAGAAAAATCGCCAAAGCGAGCCGAGCAATTTCGATGGGAGAAATGACAAAATGAGGGCCCCTTTATAGACCAGGGTACCCCGGAAATTCCATTCACAAAGGTTCTTGATGGGGCGTACTTCTCGACCCATGGCCATGGTTGTCCAAATGAGCTACCATGAAGTGCAATTCTAAACAAAGCAAAGCAAGAACACCGCATGACAACTATGGGTCAGTAAATTGGGTCAATTTGAACAAAATTAATATTCCGTGGCATCAGCTAATGGCTCGCTGGGCTATGAGGGTTTTGAGCGATGCCACTCCATTTCATTTTCTATTAGCGGTTTTGGGAATTTAAGGATCCTAACATGACTTTCCAAAGATGATTCCAACCTAACTGGCTATGAACTTTGTTTACTCAAATTGGACACCTATTATTAATGTCGAATGCCAATGGGTGGCTGCTGAAATGGCTCAAGGCTTGGGCGCAGAGGGGTTTCACATGCTAATTTAATTGACTTTTGACTTGACTTTTTTAGCACCCCAACCAAGCTGCAACCCTCTTCTTTGCAATTTCCTAGCTCTGCACGGTTCCTTCCAAGTCATCAAATTCGATGTGGTGTTGGCTCTTTGGACCTAGATCTCAATTTAAAAGATCTACGGCCACCTAAAATTGCAAAAATGTCCCAATTTGAAGTGAGATGCCAGCTGACACCGCCTTTGCCAAGAAATGTCCTAACTTCATGTGATACTTCCTTACTACGTCGGCCTTAATCTCGAATGCGGACTGTGGTAAAAACAGTGAAGAAAGTGCCAGCTTCATGCTGGCTACCGAAAAGGAATGACAACAAAGTTTATCATTTTTAGTTTATAGGGTCGATTTGAGATGCCATTAGTTGTCCAGGCATGCTCTGCATTTTGATTCCTCCTTTAAGCCTCTGGAGCCTATTTTTTCTTGTAATCCCAGGTAGCACGAAAGCCGCGGCAAATCCGCTGACGGATCTTACCTCTTCTGGTTTTTTATTTTTCTTTGCAATCCCAGCGGTAGCACGGCTGTGGCAGGGCTCGACGGAGTTTGGGCCAAATAGTTTTTGTGTATTCTTAGATTTTCAATCTCTTTGTGACTATTTATTGCATTAACCTGATCGCAGGATAGTCCAGCAGGGCAACGTTAGGCATCACGTCGAGCGCCGAGGCGAGTACCGGTGATTCTTTTCCGGCATCAAGGTTGTTCCTAACCAAGGCAAAATGGTAACTTAAAACCCAGAAGAGTTCCACCACTTCCATGGGACTAATCACAGAAGCAGGAGCAGATGGTTTGAAGCGATAAATGGTTTTGATTCTCTTCAACATATTTAATTTGTTAAGTGAACCCTTCTACCCACAAGATAAGATTCGTTCCAATCAACCTCTGAGTCCAGAGGTTAGCTCCGCGATGGAAGTTGGTCAAAAAAGCTCCAAAGGCGAAAAAACAGTGTCTAAAAACCAGACTTGGACATAATGGAAAGCATAACTTTTGATGCACATTCTGTTTCTGATAATAGTGCTGAGGATACCAAGTCTTCGAGATTAGAGGTACAAGTCCAGGAAGAGTAGTCTGCTACCTTCTAAATTTTCCAGCTTTTTTCTCATTGTCGTCCTTAGGTCAATAGTTGGATCTGCAATGTTGGTGGTGGCCCTTCCTGTTTGGCTGTGGCATCTGCCTGCAATCAGAGTCTCCCAAAGTTCACATCGAATCTTGCATGCTTGTATTCGACTGAAAATCTTACACTGAGTGGTGAATAAACATTCCGTGCCTGGTGACTCGAGAAGCTGAAGTTCCATTTTGTTCTTGGCAGTTTTGCAAATCGTAAAGCTTTTTCAGAAGGTAAGCAATATCTACATTATCTCACCCGATGCAGAGGCGAGTGTTAAATTTCTCGATAACGCAGATCTATACAAATGGCCGCAGAAGAAGTCATGGGTCATTGTTTTAAAGAAATAGGTTGAAAAGATCAGAATTTGTTATCACTACCAAAATTTCTTGGAGGGTCCTTACCTAATGACAAGGGCTTTGTCTAGAAAACATATTATTGAAGCCACAAAAGCTTCTAAAAACGGTTGGATATGTGGATATATTGTTTGGCTCACAGGCCTGGATATTTCTACCCCTAGGGCTATGAATTTTGTCATAGACAATGGCTGGGCTTTTACTGGGGCACTAGGTGAATGGACTGCCCAGCAGATCACAGAAGCTTGGGAAATCTAGATCTTCAGGTCCAATGTTTTAAGAGCCTGAATACAACTTGCTGGTTTTCTCTCGGGACAAGGCAGTCTAAAAATGGTTAAATTATGATATGGATCATGCTTGAATATTGATTATTTTGCATTGAAGATTAAGTTTGGTTTAATCTGCGTAAGGTTCATCTGAAGTTAAAGGGCATTTATGTATGGCCGCAAGAATATATGGCGATTGCTTAAGCAAAGCGTTTACCTTCATTCTTGAAAGTTAGAAACCATTCTCGTATGATCTGAATCGATATTGAGGCGATTCTTCGTTGCATTATTATATTACAGGGTTGTGAATAATTTCATTCACATGTATGAATGTGTTGTTGAAAAGATGCTTGTCCTCATCAACACTGTTCCTGAAGGTCTCAAATATTGCAGTAAACAACAAAAAGTTTTGTGCTCCAACCATACTGGCTCAACGATTTGATGATAGAGGTGCATTTCATGAATATTGTGTCTTTAGTTATCAATAGCAGTAATTCATTATTGCATTTATGTTGCTTTATCATTAAACATTTGCTACGGTGTTGTTCTATCTGGCTAGTATAAAGAGCTTAATAAAGATAAAAGGGCAGAAGGATAAAAGGGCAAAGCTGGTAAATATTATGTATGTTAACATTTTCCATTAATTAAGTATACGGTCATGCTAAGTATGTAACATGTTGTGACTGTTGAAATATACACCTTGTCAAATGACAAGGCAAATAAGTTTCGCCAACGTCGATGGTGCATCGCCCGGTTCTTGTTCCTACTTCAAGCAGCGTTGTGCGATGTTACTTTGTATGAAATTGTGAAATCTGATACTTTGAATGGTTTTTTGTGTCGGCACTAAGTATATCCCATCTGGGTGAGCTACGAATTATATTACTTTCCCCTGTTTTTCTTCTTCAAGTAACCATGTTTCGTGTGTTATAATAAGTTTTTGCAGTTAGCATAGTAGCAACATGCATAACATTGGAACGCTGACAATACATATAAAACCTAAAAATCTATATTAGCTTAAATGTTCTAAACAAGACCTTGCGTAGTCTTCATATGTTCTATCACTTGTTGCACGTATTTCAGTCAATAACAACTATTAAGTATTTACTGTGCGGTCAGTTTGCAATGACAAGTCAAAAGACAATAACACAACCTATTACAATAAGTAATGATTACCCATTACAAAGCTGGACAACTCTTGGTAAAACCATTTATCAATCCAAGTATTTCTAAAGAAACAGACGACATCAAAACTTTAGGAAGTTGAAGGAAAAAAATCTCGTGAAGATTAAACAAGAGTTTAAACTTCAACAACTCCTGAGTTGAAAATCTTTAATCAATTTAGCTATTTTTAGAAAACAATACCTGCCAAAACCTTCGTGACCTTTTTGTGACATTGTGATTGGTGTCTACCTTGCCGGAATGTAAAACCCTAGCATTGTTGAACAATGACACCCAAAACATATTTCGGCCGAAACCCTGATCTAAAGTAGATCTTTCCCACGGCCATGCGTATAGTGGACTGATTAGTAAATTTTTACCGGCAACAATCCATTAAAAGATTAAATTTAAGGATCTATAGATCCTTAAATACATATGATATCATCAATATGTGTTCTAAACCATTTACACACAACCCAAACTTAATTGCACCATTGGCTTTCTTACCACCATTTGTTTTAAGGAGATCTTTCATGCATACAACAATAGCTATTTTAATGTTTATTGTATACTAATGAGCCTGACTTTATAGCTATTAAATATGCATGACTTGGTTCACATACTAAACTCATATGGTATAGCAATCACAATATACCCAATAACATGCACTAACCACGGCTAGCGTTTATATAGACCAAACGAGAAACTTACAAAGGATTTACTAACACAAATATCATAGTATATTTATGTGTATCTAACTATGAAGAATAGGCCAAACGAGAAACTTAAGGAATGTGGTTTACCAATACAAAAACAACCAAATGAGAACATGCCTCTACATTTGCCAATGTAAACTATTTGACCTGAACTATGTGAATAGTTCGTTTTTGTTATCTCGAGACATGTCATGACAAGCAGCTCAATATTTTGGTTTTTCCTTTTTCTATTCTTATATCGGGGCCAATATTTTGGTTCTTCCTTTTTCTAATTCCCATCTTCTTCTTTATATAATCATTGCCTCCGTTGTTACACAGATATGCAATTTGTAATGAAAAAGACACATGCAGGCTTGCCAAACTTAGGCCATCAACACTAGCACGCCCGAGGAGCATTGAAGGTAATCAACAAGTTTAATAGAGGACTTGTAACATTTCAGTCTTCTCGCCTTCACCGCAGAGAAGTGGTTCTTATTTTATTACAGCGCTTGTGGACCAAATATGGGAGGAGCTCGCTTGAGTAGAAAAGATTATCGAGAGATCAATTTGCCACTTGATACCATCGAAAACTGTGGTACCATCTATATTTCATCACGCCGAATCGAAAGGCATAAACATTTCACTCCGCAAAACTCGAAGCTTCAGGAAGATGCAAGGCATCTCTATCATTTATTAAAATTGCGTGATAGCTCGCCAGACATACTTTGTGTATCTATTTGATTTTATCAACCCCGGCACGTGTTTAGACTGCTTTACGCTTTCGCTTCAGTTGCTCGAGGCATGTCAAGGAAGTGCTTTTCAAAGAATATGATATGTTAAGGAGACTCATCGATTCATTTTCTCTTTGTACAAGTTTGCTGTACCATGTTAATAATGCATTTGAGCATCCTCTTTTCCTCATAACCTCCCAACCCAATTGCAGCTTACGAAAGGTAAAAAGTAACGAATTATGTTTCCATATCCTATATCCTATTTGTAATCAAGAACTTCCCGAAATCAATGGCTCCTTTTGTATCTTCAAGGTGGTTCAAAAAAACTCATTTCTTACTTATGAAAAGTATAAAAATTCATGTCCTTTTCAAGTAAAAAGATGATGCAAAAATGTGTGGAACCGCAAAATTTGCACCCAAAGAATACCGCCGAATACTTGTTTCAGAGAAGTCTTTCCGGACTCATTTAGTTGAGTAGCAACATCATACCGAGTTATCTCCTCGGCCGCTCTTTCAAGGTGATTCGTATCCATCTTCAATATTATGTAACTATGGGAGCAACCTCTAGGTTTAGAAAGGTTCTCTAACCTAAGGTTACAACATTAAATACTTTCATGCAAATGTGCATTAGAACTGCTTTGTCTATTTTCTGCTTAGGGTTTCTTCTTTCATAGAATTATGTTTAGTTTTTTGTACCATAATGGTCATCACTATATTACTTTTTTACTCCCCGATAAACTATGTGAACATACTTAACTTATTTGGCATTGTTACACCGCCGTAAACCCATCAAGTAAGAAAAGGCAAAAGCATTAATCTCAAGAGGCTCTGATAAGGTAAAGAATTGGACGGCTTCTGGGCCTTCTCCAATGCCCAAGGAATTTGCAATCGGCTAAAAGCACAAACCATTGAAAAAGGCAAAAGCAGGGTACTAACATCAGCATTATACTAAAAAGCATACATGACACAGAACCTTAAGAAATCATATGTGTACCATGTTGCCTACTCCACAATTGTGGAAGATAAACTATACGCAAAAAACTTCTCGACATCTTAGAATTGAATTAAATCAAATGGATGTTCTATCGTCTACCTGAGGCCAATTGGCCTATGGGACCCAATCGAAATAGTACAGCAACAGATTACCGCTGATTGAAAAATTCCTCACCCCTAAAGGGTTTTCTTAGGAAAACCTTGGCAAAGAATAGGCATGCTAAGAAACCCGCATAATGATCCATTATGGTACATTGCAATTTCAATGTGATTGTAAGGACATAGCTAAGTGCACTCATCGAATATGCAAAAACAAAAATCAAATTAAAGACATTACATAAACCTTCCTTTACAACACCACCTATTAATGTCGATTGCTGAACAGTGGCCACAAAATGGCTCGTGGTCGGGGCGCAGTTTTTTCGCGATGCAACCCGAATTGACTTTGACTTTGACTTTTTTTTTATAACCGGTTGTCAGACAAATGAGGCTCAAGGTCATGACGCAGTAGGCCTTTCGCGCGATCCAACCCGAAAGGATTTTGACTCCATATATATACATACAAACCATTAATTCTAGGAACATATATACATACAAGTTCAAAATCTTATTCAAAGATTCCTAAATTTGATTTTTTTTTCTAATCCTCCACGCTTAGGTTCATGCCGGTGTGTCCTTCCTCCCTGGCTCATCCTCCTGGGCTCGGGTCTGGGCCGCCAGTTCTCTCGACAACCATGCTCTCCCCACGCCTAGCTTCACGCCTTTGCACGCTTTTTCTTCGCGATTGCTGCTCGGCCGCCTTGTCACGCCCTCGCCGGCTGGGTTGCTCAGATTGTCGAGGTTGTCTTCACCGCTGTCGCCTCCCTATTCTTCCCGGTGTTGGGGTTGCTCCTGTTGCCGAGGTTGCTCCCTCGCTTATTTGCTCTTCCCTGCTCTCCCCTGCTGGGTTGCTCCCGCCGAGTTGTTTCGCATTTCTGTTTTCCCTCGCTGTAAGCGTAGGACGTTTCATCTATCTCAATTTCCCCGAGCTTTCGCGACGACCTCGCCTGGCGTTAAGTCGCGTATTCCTCCCTCGAAAGTGAAATGATTCGCCCGAAGAGGATTGAGGGCTGCTCGCTATCCGCCTATAGGTCGCGGTGCCTCAAGAATTTGCTTCGTCGTCAGCCACCGTGGAGGCTTCCATCGCTCCGCTGCAAGCCGGAGCTCTCCAACCTTCTTAGCCACTTCTGTTTGGTCCTCCCAACAACTGGCGGATGGTGGCTCTTCGGAAATGCATCTTGCTCTCTATCTTCGCTTTGCCTCTTTGGATCGACCGCCGGGTTGTCTGCTCGGACACTCTTTATGGCGTTTCGAGATTAGCTTTCTTAATTCGGCCTTTACAAGGGTGAAAGGGAGGTTCAAGCTACCATTTGGGAACTTTAGAGTAGAGGCGCTTCCATAGGTTTATTAGCTACTTTTTCTTTAAGAGTAGATTTATTATAACTATGGGTTAATAATTAAGGCATTTCCCTAATCACTTAACTATTTTTCAAAATTTCCTAATTCCTTTTGGGCCAAGTAGTGGTCATTTTAATGCCATTTTCTTTCAAGCTTTTGAGTGATTTCTCGCTCAATTTTTCGCTTGAAAGGTGCGGTTCATGAACAACTTGAGCTCAAATTCTACTAGAAGGTCTTTTGACTATCTTATTTCTACCACTTAGACTATATTTAATCTAATTATGACCTTACTTGGTAGAAAAAATTTCTCCCACATTTCTCATGGCTCAAGACTCCGAATTCTCATTCCATTAATTAGCTAGGCCGCTTAGTCTACCTATTCGTGTGATGCGGTCAAGCAAGCTCTTGGTCAACTAAGAACATTGCTCATACCATTGTGACGCCCTCAAACATACCGTCAGACACTCTAGAAATCCCTCACCGCTCAACAACCGCATTGTGCCTCCATCTATCCCGCACTAAGGGAATCCGTGAGCGGAAAGGGGACACGGCGTGTTCATGCCAGCCTTTCCCCTATGGGCTCCTATCACAGCGAAGCATAACAACGTCAGAACTAGTAATAACAATACAACATACTACCTCGAAGGGTAGTCCATCACATATCCATATGAGCAAAGAAGATAATCAGAAACTATAAACATGAGAGCTCCTACCCATGGCTCCGACTCATAAGGAGGTAGACTGACTGATAGGTCTCAAGATAGAGCGCATCGAAGTCATAACAATGGCAGGGCCATAAGACAATGGCTAGGGTTGACCACTCCATCCGCTTCCCCGGTGGCATACTTTGTGATGGGCTCAATCGTACTGGGTGCATGACTCTTAGCTCTTCCTGATACTTAACTCCGCATCACCCATCAGACTACTCCAAAGTTGCATCTCCTCGGTCCGGCCGAGGCAGAAGGGTTGCATCTCCTTCCCGGCTCCAGAGGTTCCATAAGGCCAGAGAATCGCGGGCGCACACACTCCATTCATACCCCGATCGAATCCCCCAAAACAAGAGCCACGACACTTGCAACTTGAGAGGCGGCGACACTATCGCCTCAGAGGTGTCGTAATCTGATGCTCGCCCACACAAAGTGACCCACTACAAGCTCAGCCCACTATGGGATCCCCTCAGAGCTCCCCACTTACAGTGGGATCCTCCTCCGCATTGCTCTAGCCCTGCTTGTGTAGTGCTGAGTCACATCAGAGCCTCCCTCCATAGCCCAAGGGTTCCTGCACAGTCGCATCTAATAGGAACTAAGGGATCTAAATCCAGGAAAGCATACTACATGGTGGCTCTAGGTCTCTACCCCTTCCCAATACAAGAGGAGCAAAACATGATCAACCATCATCACATAATCATTATATCATGAGAATAATCATAAGAACATCTTAACCTAATCATCTATATCTAACTTACGCTTAGAGTTCCTTGATTAGGGTTCAAGATGATGAATGAGGGTTCTAGGATGGCTCTACCCTAGACACAAGATAACTCATCCGGAATGCTAATTCCGTGATGAACTACTATGACTACTACTCTACATACCTGCTCCAAAAGCACTCCTCCCAACTGGCATCTCCATGGTCTTCGGCGTGTTCGAGGTAGCTCCACTCGCCGATGCGCCACGCCTGGGTCGCTTATGCCATGCCGTACACAAACAGACGGCTCAAAACGGGAGTTTCGAAGAAGGTTCCCATCGCTGGAGCCGTAAAGAGGCCTAGGTTAGGTTTAGGCCTTATAGGTTGTGGTTCACATGTTATGCCACATGGCTCCAATAAGTCCGCGGTGTGGCCCACAGTTAAGGCCACGTGGAAAATGGTCTTAACCTAAGGTTGGCTATGAATGACTTAGTCATGCCCCTAGTGCCACACCTATGGTATACAAGGCTATATATGTAGACTTCAGATGGTGATGGGTCCGTGAATATAATTGATTTATAGCCGTGATATTCCCCGAACGCCACACGCGACCGGGCTTTACGCCGTGGCAATGGGTCCAGCCTACTGTGGCCCGCTGAAGGGGTAAGAGATCGCCAGATAGAACGCAAGGTGAGCACAAAAAGCGGCAGGGACACAGGCCGATCGCGGACAGCCAGCGAGGCACTGACGCTTGCTTCCTCGCAAGCTCGGGACCCCCTGTGAGTAGGTCAAAACGCTCCATTAAGGCGCGGAGCACATCAACCCCGGTGGTTAGCCCGGGCCCGGGCACCACCGCTGCCTCTACCGCCGAAAAAAGCCGCTGTACTCATTGCCTCCATTCAAGCACGTGCCCACCATCTTCGCATCGTAGACGGCAGTGGATCAGCCCGCCGTGACGTGCCCCATCGCTGTCAGCCAAACGGTGCCATTGAGGATGAGTCTCTGGCCACCTCTCCGCAGTTGCCTAGCATTCGGGCCAGATCCGCTGCCGATACGCCCTTAGTATCGGGCCGACGGTTCCTTACATTTGTTTACGAACACACCGGCCAAGACGCGTCGGGTCGCATATCCGTGAGGTAATCGATTCCCAGCCACTTTGCCCCGCCTTAGCCGCTCACACACTACAAAAAGGCAGCATGAGTGTATATATTTGTGTGTTTTGCATTTTGTATATTAGAACAGCTTGTCGCCAGGCCGATTGGCCGCTTATCATTTTTCCTTCAAATCTCTTCTCGGCTGGGTTTTAATCCCGTAGTAATCCATTTGTCATATTGGGTCCTATAGGACTCCATTGGTCTCCGGATCTATAAAAATGCCTCCTTCCTTCCCTCGGTGGACGCCCCCAACATATACTTATGCTCCCGACGATACATACTGGGGACTTCCCCATCCCATGGCGACACCATGAGCGTGGCCCTCTGCCTAACTCAAACCATCTATAAAGATGCCCGCTGACACGAGGTGTCATTCGCCCATGCCGGAGACTCCTATGTCACATGCATGAATACAAGTTAGTATACAAAGATAATCATATCATAAGTAACCACACCATAATGAAGGGTGCACATCCATCCAACCGATGATAACAGAAGGTACATTTAATACTAAGGAAAACACCCCAAATCCAAGGTTCTACCCCTGCCTGCATCTAAATGGGGATCGACCGACTACTGGGTCTCGTGAGTATTCAATAATCTGGCATGGTGTTATCGGCATAGAACATCGCTAGGGTTGTCCACTCATCCGCTCTCCTGCACACTTCTATGCATGAGTCAATCAAGTTACTTGTCATTGTAGCCTTCCTCGAGACGCAATCCCAAGGCATCACCTCTTTGGGGACTACTTCCCAAGCTACATCTCCCTGGCCCGATGAGGTACGTCGCGGAAGTGTCCCTTCCTGCAGTCGCAGTTGATTCCATGGGTGAGCTAGAGAATACGTGGCCGTGACAACACCCCGCATCCGTGACATCCCACCTACTTCCCCTAACTTTATCTCTTCAAAGTACAGTAGTGATCACACCACTGCACTGTGGAGTGTCGCATCTATATTCTCTAGTTCACTGACTGCTTATTAGGCCTAGCTCACTCCAAGGAGTCCCTCAGAGCCTTTATACCGTGCTTGCACCCCACCCCACACTTCGCTACTACTGCCCTTTATCCGTGCTTCAATCATGCCATAGATTCCACAAATGCAGGATCTTGTGCAATGTACGTGATGCATCGGTACTATCGATTTACTAGAGTATACTAATGAACACGTCACAAAGGTCTCTACCTCTTAATCCGCTTCGGAAGAATCCAATGAGATACATACTAAAGATACATCCATCCATCCATCCATCCATCACTAAGCTTAATCAATAGTCGGTGAAATGCTTCTAACTATCAAACAAGGGTTAATCATCATCAAAACAAGCAAAGAAGCTCGACAGAGGCGCTCGGCTCCTAGAAATACTCACCAATTATCTACTAACCCGCCCGGGTTGAACCATTAAGTCATGTGGGATTCCATCTTCAAGCAAAATTGACGCCCAGTTGTTTCCTCTCCTCGACACCCCATTTAGCCAATTTGGGTTAATCCAATTTGTCGCCTCTAAGTTAGCAATTTCTACTGCCAATCGAAGTTTGGCTGTGTGTCTCTTCCTAATTAATTATTAATTAACTTAATTAGATAATGACTCCTTAATATAGGTAATTAACTTTTTAATTAAATCCCTATTAATTTCAGCATACAACACCCCCTCGTTAGCTCCAGTTTAATTCTACATGGCGTGATCCTCAACTCCGTGACGGTCAAGATATTTATGCATACACCGTGATAAATATGTGGAACGCCATACTTCCTTCCTTCCTTCCAAAACCGTACAAACTTTATTAGCCGCTCTCAAGATTTTTTTATCCTTCCACTGCTTTTTTACCCTTCATTCGCTTTTTTACCCTATTCTACTCTATTCACGTTGCCGATTGGTCCCAAAATTTTTCCTGTGGTAGTATCGGCCTCGCTTTTCTCGTCTACTAAGCCGCCTCAAGGGCTTATGTGCCGGGCCAATTTTCCCGGCCAGAAAACAAAGCCAGGCCTTCCTTATTCATAAAAAACGAGCAAGGCCTCTGGCTTTATTTTGTTAAAACCGAAAACTTTGCCTATTATTATTGAAGGCATTATCATTCATGACCAGAAAACATGAATGCCGTGTAAGATTCATGATGCCGATATTGTACTGAATTGCCTAGGATAAATGTTATCTATAATCGGATGTCAGTTTTTACGTGGATGTGGACTCCACGACCAAGAGGGTATGTGGCATGTGGGGCCGAAACATGTATATGATAGAGATCTATGTATAGAAAGCCCATTTAGTGGGCTTTCCCGCCAGGGAAATGGCAACGCTGCGGGCAACGCGAGCCTTGTTGACGAGCAAGGTGAGTTTCACTAAATGGGCTTCCCCATAACGCGGGAGGGCAAATAGGTGTTGTTTCGCTAAATGTCGCCCATCCCACTACTGAGCAAGAGAATCACCAAAAAAACAATGAGTATTTTGTTACCGCATTTCCCTTGTGAAATGAATGTGTGCGAAAACACATAGGCTAGAGGGCGTAACAACACCTAATCGCTCTTCTTACGACAGAGAGCATTTCTAACAATAAGTTATGGTTGACATGCAAGCAGCATTTTTGCTTGCCTGTTAATCTTCAACTCGCTTATAAGAGAATTATATCCAACCATTAAGCTGCACTATGTTAGAAGTTCTTGAAGTTTTGAATGGTCTTATGTTGTTCAAAGACCTATAATCTTGTGATAGACTTAAAAAATACATCTAGGTTTCATATTTCCTGATTTATCAGTGAGTTATTTCCACAAATATCATATGCAACAGTCAGAAACATTAGTTATCTATAAAAGCCACTAATATACAAACAAAATGGAATCCATGTAGACACTTAAAGGTTAGAAGGCGTACCTCCAAAGCCCATCTAGCACCACTTAAAAACATGGCAAGGAATTGCCTGAAAATCCAGTGACTACATATACGTATTGATATAAGTGTACACAAATTGAAGGAGCAGATGCCTCTCCTACATACAATCCCAAATGTGCATCTACAATTTGGAATGATTCATGTGTACATGGTTTGACATAATCTATCCTCTAGATGCATCATTTTGCAAATTTTCAAAGCCTCTTTAAGACCATATTCTCAATATACTTAGTACTTAGCATTGTCCAGGTCACAACGTCCCATAGTGGCAGCTATCAAAGATTCCACGTATGCATTCTATCAAAGATTTTTCTTTCATCATTGATGCTACAAGTAAGAATATAATTCAAAACTAGTTGTTATTAGGTGAACATGCATTAGGAAAGAGAGCCAATCTGATTGCGTATTTCCTACTTGAAAAATGTACTATGAGGCCCGATGCCTGCCAAGTTGAATAGTTTCAACAGCATGTAAAGCTGAACTTCCTTGATATATAAATTCGGAAGATTGAAATATACCGACAAATAGGTGAAGAAGACAGAGGACTCAACAAAGTGGACAAAGGCAAACTCAAACAACAAATGATTGGCCAAGTGTAACTCGATATACATCACAATGAGAAACTGATTGCCAAACAATCCAAACCAACATGTACACATGTGCATTTTGTGGCAAGACAACCATCCACAAAGACCTAAAGCGGATAAAGAAGAATGGCCGAGGCCAAGGACAAACAAAGACCACCCACCATCTTGCCCATTCAGTCCCTTCAACAATATGAGAAACAACTTAAACACCATTAACAATGGTCAACAAAACACTACTAATGTAGCAACAATGGTAAGCATTAATTACTCATTGCGTATTTATACCAAGCATAATAAACTCATAGATGCAACAATAAGTTCAAACAACATGCAACAAAGTTGCATGTAGCTCTGTATGTTAAAATGTATCTAAACCACCTCTTACACCACAACAGAATTGTCATTATCTAGTATGTAAAAGTGGAATCTCAATTAAATCAAAAAACATGTTTCAAATTTATATTCAAAACAAAATTGTTGGTCTCATTCTTGACCAAAATCAGGTACTTAAAGCCACACAAAAATGTAACTGATTGAACACATCTGCAACAAAATGGACATCTGCCACATATCAATGTCTTCTTGCTTCATCAAGCTGACATAAGTTCCGTGTACTCGTCAATCATAATAATAATTCAAGCATTTTTCAAACACAAAAACCTAGAGCAAACTAATTTTCTCAAGGTCTCTACTTAAAATATAATGATAGTGTATGTGACTCTAATGAAATACAGATTTATACATAGGAAATAAAATTAAAAATATAGACAATGCATTTGAAGCAAAACTTATTACTCGCATAAAAAGAACATGGACAAACACTGGAACCTATTACCAGCATTGCATGAAGAGGGAAGGAATTCCTTCATTATGCTCTACCTCTTCTTAACTATTGTAATTTAACAAGTATATCTTAGTTCCCATAATTGGCTCCTTTCAATTAGACCCTTACCTTCAAAGTTCAATTGCTTCAGAAAAAACATACCACTAAAGAGACAACATTGTTGCAAGTTATATTTTTGCAATAGTAAAAATCTTGCCCAATAATCAAGATAGCAGGTTCCATGGCTTTCAGGTGGTTTTAGATCCTATATAGTTTTGTCAAGTTTCCTTATTCTTTGCTAACCTTTGCATGGATAATATGTTGTATTTTGTTTTACAAGTCTTGCCAATTTGACTGATAAAAAAAATTATAAATTTTTTATTTTCTATAGTTGCCCATTCTTCTTTATTTTTCCTACGCTACCTTTTTCCCAAGCCGGCATTTTTGCTAGTTCAAGTTTCTTTACGCACCCTAAAAGCCTGGACAGGCAGGCTCCAAAAACAAAAGGCGAAGATGAAGTGAAGGGGGAATCAAAGTTCGGAAAGGGAGAACCTTCTGGAACGAACCCCAACATTGACATCAATAATTGGATGTTAGATTCACCAATGCAAGATTTTGGGAGGATAAATGTTGCCCATACAAGGTACTATTTCTACGAACACCTACTTAACATGTAGCCTTCGCATGTTATTCGCACCTGAACACCATCTTTCTTGATATTTATTTGGAAGGATGGAATGATAAAATCTCTTTTAGTAGGTACTTTTACAATGGTATGTGTCGTTGGCTTACCGTGAGAGTGATGTTCGTGTTATGCTTATAAACCGCTTTTGGGAAAAAGAGAGTTTGTTGACATTCATTATGATACTCAAAGTCTATGAGACCAGAGATATCCTTAGAGAATCCTTCATCTAGGGGCATTCTCTATAGATTGAGTGTTAAATCATTCTAGCAAGTTGTAGATGACTTGTGGCCACTAGGGTCTTATTTTTTGAAGCATATTGCTCATTTTGCAGAGGAGATGAAATATATGTGGTTTGAACAATTGGAGGAGATGTATTACACTATTCTGAACTAACTTGTACCGTGGAAGTAATTTTAATTGCCTTATACATGCAGCAACATAAACAAGAATAGAATAGAGTTTTTATTGTCCACGAGACCAATTGGCCTATGGGACCCAAAATGTGAGGCTAATGCTATTATTACTCACGGTTAAAAACCCTTCTCACCTAAAGGGTTGTTTAGGGAAAATCATGGACAGGAATATTTAGGGTTTGTTAAACCGTGACAAATACAAATACAAATATAGACAGAATAGTAATGCGTATCGTAAGTGCTCAGGACAAGCTCATCCCGACTCACCCATGATCTCTTGAATGGCGAGCCCAATCAGACGAGCTCGTGTTCAAGATCTCATGTACGGGCCAGACTTCGACCACCAGCGATAGCGCATCCGAATATATGTGACAACGCCTCAAGGGTGGCCCGCCTGGGCGCCTCCAACTCGCGCTGACATAGCATTGCAACCCCGCCTCCAACATGGACGAGTGTATTTGATAATGTGCCGCCTTGACCGCTTTGACGGCCGGAATCCCATAGCTATCGAGGAAGCATGCGCTGGCGTACTGGCTCGACATCAGACGATCTACCTGCCTCGCACTTAGATGCACCTCGCGTCTCGCACATTCCATCTCCAACCACCTGAGCTCTCTTCCGCCACAGTTTTAGGGCTGAGGCCCCATTGCCATAGTGTGTAAGCGAGGTTAGGGGAGACGAGTAATGTCCATTGGCCAAGGGCCCCTCTTGAAGAGGCAAGAAACCCATGCTTTCCCCGCAACAAAACTGCAGGGACCTGTGGACTCTCACCCCCTGTGGCCTGGTACAAGAAGCTCGCACCGCCTCCAAGTCATTCCAAGTGGTGGTGGGAAATCACCTGCTAGACCTCGTAATTCCGCATTAAAAGCATAGGTCTCTACTATAATTTTGAATAGGTGCGATTGGTGGGCCCAATCATAAGCTCTCGCTTTGTGGCTATTTTCCATTGCATAGAGTGAATTCCAACCCATCGTGGCTCGCAAACACCTCCCAGCTCATGGCCGATTGAACTCCAATTCCCTAAATATTTGCAGGGGCAGACACCATCAACATTTTGGCCATTTATAAGTGAGGCTCATTGGTGCGAACGATACTAGAACTACCTTTAGTTTTGGTTGTTGATACACATGTCACCACACCGCAAAATGTGTCTATGGCATTGAGATGGCATTGCATATCCGCCGATCAGGTGCCGGGGAGATCCACATCGGCCAAGATAGATCACCGCCCGATGATTCCGGTATAGGGAGGTGAGCCCCAAGGTTTCCATTACTGAGTCATCTCTCTCCAAATTGAACAACATATGTGCCAAATAAAGGTAGGGAGAGAGGGGTATCCCGACGGGCCCCTGGAGCATCGCTCTCGAAGGAGTTGGTCTGGGTTGCAAATACCGGTCATGCATGTCTCATATAACCCGTATACTACATTCCATGCTTAAGGTGGACGCCTAGCCGCTGCACCCACTCCACGCCTTCTCAAGGCACAATGTCAAAAGCCTGATGAGTCCCCATGAATCAAGAATACAGATCTTGGCCGACCTGGCTCACTGGCTCCCAACCAGAGTCCACAACAGTGGAAGATAAGGATCTATGGTTGAGTGCTTTTGGCCTGAATTTGCCTGTGAGTGCCCGCACCTCTGCTGCCCCCCGCCCCCATCCCGGCCAACTCGCCACTCGAGAATTTCACGAGGAGCTTTGCAAACACCGAGTTGATCATGATGGTCCGGTAATTGGCCGGGTAATGCGGGGTCTCCTGCCTTTGTAGATTGGGGACAACCCTGCCAGTCATCCATTGTGGGGAAACCTTCCGCAATGCCTCATTGACAGGCATCTGAGCAACCTGCCAAGCCGCCTACAAGTAGAATCCAACAGTGGTCCGAGTCCATCTCCTCATCCTCGACTAGCTAATCCAATTCTAAAATATTTGACGAGATGCATAACCTCGCTCGGCCACCAAAACATAGTCTACCACGCTGGGACCCACCTCCCTCGGTTCTCCCTACCGCAAGTGTGCCGAATGGAGGACTACCACTATAAGTTAGTCCATTGCAAATTACTAGGTCAAAGATACCGCAGAGATCAATAAAATATAGTGAATATTTCTTATTATATATATGTATTTTACAGATACAAGACTACTCAAGATATACTATATGCCAAAGGCAAGTATAAAGCCAATATTGTCACCCTCTAACTCAAATATACTAATTATTGTTGTTTTAAAAAGATGTGTCTTTAGCTTTTCAATTATGGGAAAGGCTAGTTTGTATTAAGGATTGATTTGACCTTAGTATGCTTCAAACCCATGCTTCCGTAACATTATCGAAGAACTTTGTGGTATTATTAGATTCTAGTTACGTTGTGTTGCCTACATAAATCAGAGCAAGAGTTTTCTATACAACCTAACAAGATACTGCCATAGCAACAAAACATATGATAGCAACACAACTTTGAAGAGGTATGCATGGATGCACTTGCTCCATTCTAGAGACTCTCCATTCCATAACCAATTTGGCGTGCCCGAGCATGTCCCACCGGTACTCCAAGGTTAGTTCTAGGCTAGAAAGAATCAACTGAATCGCTTCCATTACTCCTTCCTTTCGGGTCCTATAGGCCGATTGGTCTCAAAGGGACTATAAAAGCTATTCTTATTCTTATTCTTATTATTAGCCCTGCAAAGGCAAAATACAAATGGAATGTGATGATATGAAGGATTGAATTGATAGAGATCTTGATACATGTCCTTCTTCATAAGACTTGCCTCGATGCAATCCAAATTTCATGCATCGCAAGTACAAAGAAATCACATGTTACTTCTGAAACGACATGAGACCGCCAAGATGTTGATTGTTGGGCTTTAGCATAATAGGTAATTATTAGTGCTTCAGACAGTTACATTGTCACTATCTTGTCACAAATTAATGTGAAAAGGCTCGTATTTGTGGTAATGGAATTTGTGAACAAATCGATGTAGGGAGCTCAAACCGATGTTGGAAAATTCGTATATGTCCACACAAGTAGGTAGACATATATAACAGACATTTATCATTTTTCTTTTTGCTTGTATGTTTTAAATAGCAATGGGTTTTCAAGATATGGTTTCTAAAGTTTTTGGAGTGAACTAGATAATGGTAGAGTTGACCAAAAGCCTGCGTGACCGATAAATGATGCCACCGAATTGGAAGGAACTTTCAACTAGATTAAGTGCGTAAGAGGACCAATTAAGACCGCTAAGAAGAATCAAATCAAGACTGAGTGCTCGATTTGTGACAGATTAATCGACCGACTCCGTAACTGAAAGTCCATGAGGAAAGCCCCCATAATGGTTACAGGATGCACCATACTAGAGGTATAGTATCAAGAATGATAGTTAATGAATTATGCCATGATGATATAAGTGTATTAATATTTTATGGGAAAGCAAGAGAAACACAAAAAATAGAAATATGGGAAAAGGAACAAAAAAGGAAAAAAAAAAGGAAAAATATGGAAAAGCAAAAAACCAGTGAATTTTTGTAAACTTTTTTGCTTGCCACATCATAGAGGTTTAGACCAAAACATGTAGCAAGAAGTTGGCTTCCACCATCAACACAATGCAAGATTATCTAAGGATGTTGAAAAAAAAATGCAACTTAAAGTTACCTTCAAACACTATAATATGAGTAACGCCACTTCTGTCAATGAAATCTCTCCAAGATATTCACAGATAAAGAATCATGCTGGCAGACCATATCATCCACCCTGGCACTAGAAAAAATGGATCTCTCGATCCTCTGAAATACCAATCTATCTCTGTTAGAAAAAGGAAAAGGTCAAAGGCTTGAACTTGAAAATTACAAAAACTTGTTGAGAAGATGGACATTGTGGAGTGATACGTCTTGAAAGAGCACAATGCTAAGTGATTAGAAGTGGAACCAGAGAAGACTTATTCCCGTGAGTTAGACGACTTGGTATAAGAACTTAGGTGCAAGCAGCTGTCTTTCCAACCCGCCACCATAGCTAGCCAAAGGATCCAAAAGCTGAATCTTCCAACCCACACCATAGTCGAGGTCATTGATCCAAACATGGAAAAAAAACTCCATGAAGCGATGCTCTTGTGATCTCGAAGCTAATTTCTTGGGGATTCTCTAATTTCTCTAGCCATTGATATGAAAAATAAGGGATCCAATGACACTCATAAGTAATTGCTGATGTCTCATGACATGTGAATGGGCTAGAATTTCAAAAATTGTTGTACGTGGGGTTAGGCAAGCCTACTAAATAATCCTGTCATTAAAAGGTTTTTTGAGAAAAAAAATCCTAATGCAAAATCTGTTGGCAAAATCTGTGGCTCCATCTCCTCCGATGCCAAATTTGCTGGCAAAATTTGTACTGCATCTCCTCCAATGCCGATGTGCCTTGCACACTCTATAATGGCCGAATTTGGCCTCTTTGTGGGAGTCATCAGATCAGATCTAGCAAACCATTGTTTGAACAAAAAATATCCAAGTCACTAAATATTAAAAAAAAGAAAAAAGAAGAAAAAAAAGGTGGATAAGGCATTTTTTATAAGAAATTTATCGTGGCAACCATTTCTTTTGTCCAAACTCAGTGCAAAGGCCATCTTATATATAAGATACTCAATGCAAGAGGTATTTGTTGTTGAAGATACCCAATGAAGCACATATTCTCAACCATAATGAGGATCTACTTCAACAAATCAATCAAAATGCAACCTTTCTAGGCGTATATTAACGTAGATTCTTGAGACAACAAGTGGAGATATCCAATTGCTGATGATGATTTTCTGTCAGCTTGAAACATTCAAAGGTTTAGTCTGGTATCATAGTTGAGAATGCGACTCTTTTCAAAGTTCATTTGGATGCTTTATTACATGTTTATTAAGACCTTTTTCATCATATTAAATGCAACATTTCTCTTTCCTAGTCCTCACTCATTAACAGGTTAGGACTGCCTGCATCATGCTCAATTCGAGAAGACTCAGTTCAAGAACATGCGGGAGTTGAACCCGAATTATTGCCATGTGTTTTCGTGCCTATATGATAGACTTGTGTTGTCATCAACGACCATGAGATTTCCATTGTTGAACTACAGTAGTTTTGTATGTCTTTCATTTTTCTTTTGTTCTTGTCATTTGATGATAGTCAATGGGTTTTGGGCCTAGCTGGGCATCCATAACTAATGGCTTGACCAGTAGGCCATCGCCCCAATCTATGGCTTGACCATTAGGCCATCACCGTGATCTACATCTTTTTCATTCATCATTTTCTCATTCCTTTATATGTTTTTCTCTTCTTTTTCTTTTTGCACCACCTGATGGTTGTCAGTGGGTTTTGAGCCTGGATGGAGGTCACCCATGATCAATGGCTTGACCACTAGACCGCCACCGCGAGAGATATTTTTGACATTGTTTATTTACTTTTTCTTTCAGTTTTCATAAAAAATAGATGAGGGGAATCTCATGGTAATCGCATAGCAAGCCATTTTATCACAAAGGTGCTTAGGGCTGCCGACATTTTTTCTTGTAACTTGAGCATCTAAACTCCGCTTTCAATGATTTTTAGTTCATCGAAAAGCTTGTTCCGAGAGCTCTCCATCAACATCAATTTTGTTAAGGTTTGCTATCAGGTTAGGGGATTTGGGTCTGTTTGATTTCGGCCACTTATAATAGGGATGGGGTCCGGCCTGCTCGAATGTTCATGTACAATCACATACAAGGGGCAATTTTCTCGTATTGAAAGAAAGTTATATTCTCCCACCACCACCCTCAAAATTGCTCCACTTTCCATCCACTGTGAACGGTGTTGACCGGTTCGTGCGGAAAGTGTCCGGCCTTGTAAAATTCTCCTAGCTAATCGACAGAGACGGTTGTGTGCAAAAGTGGCCTTTGTTAGTACTTCACAGCCATAGCTCCAACCCTGCCTGTCTGATTTTCATCCCAAAATGGAGATGTTCAAAGTGCCGGAAAGATCTTTCTTGCAGATGCAATAACACATGGATCAATATTGGGCTATGCGTTCGTTGCGGCCGGCCAGGGGTAATTCAGAGAGGACCCGTAAGTCAATTTTGGGGCTACAACGTTTCCTGAAGGAACCCTATGCACTAAGAGCTTCTTTCTCTAGTATTTCTGTTCCAGGAGCCTTAGTCTCCTCTAGGCTTTTCTCACGGGACAGTCAAAGAACCCTTACTTTAAAAAGTTTGCAGATATGAGCAAAGAAAGCATTCACCAACATGATCTCTCTTGCGTTGAACGCCCTCCTCCTCTCTTTGCCATATTTCATGTTACTGGGCTCCGTCTAATTCAAGAAATGGGCAGTTCAAAATTTGCAGGTATGTCATTCAAACAGCGGTCTTCTTGGGAAAATCATGGTTGCTTCATCTGTCTTCCTTGCCTGCGCAGGTTGCTGATATGCATTATGCCAATGGACAAAGCACACCGTAAAGATGTGTTCTTTCTCTCAGAGGCTGCAACATGTTCAGATCTCAACACTACTGCCTTTCTCAATCGAATGATCCAGGCTGAAAACCAGACTTGATAGTCTTCGTGTCCTTTTTATTGCTGCAGAAGATTAGTTTTTTATTTTAAATCAAATACACATTTTTTTCAGATTTTGATGAAATTTTCCAATATTGTAGGTGATAACATAATGGGTTATGATGCTAACAATTCTGCCATCTCCTAGACATGGCCTTTGCCCCTGCCATTTCAGCCAAATTGCCATGGGCAGCTGTGCTAGGAAATCATGATCAAGAGGGCACCTAAACCGTTCGAAGTAATGGGAAATATATTGTGAAGCTGAATTATACGGTTTCTCAGAAGTGAACCCAGAGAACACAAAGATTGACAGTTATGGCAATTTACAACCTCCAAATTTACAGGGCCCGTTGCGTTCTGAGATCCAGAACAAGAGCTTTGAATCTGTACCTTGTGGCAATTAAGGTACGGTTACCCAGCAAATTCATCCACCAGGAGTTATGGATGGGTGAAGGAAAGCCAACAGGAATGGTTGAAGAACAAGTCCACCCAATTGCAGGTAACTTAGATATTTCACTTTGCTCTATTGTTTGAGTTTATTCAAGTTGCTTGACCCTTTGCTAACAGCCCCCCTCCTGTATGCGTTGAAATCTGGCACTCCATGCTTGGATTGGAGGACTAGGATAGTGCCATGTAGGGAAGGGGGCTGTATGGAAACAGTCTGTCCCCATTGTTTGAGTTTTTAAAATCACTTGATACTCTGCTATATTATTTGAGCGTTTTGCTATATTGTTTGAGTTGATTCATATTGCTTTTATTGATCCTTTGCTATATTGTAGTGTATTCAAATTGCTTGACCCTTTGATATATTGTTTGAGTTGATTCATATTCTTGGGATTGGCATTGGCATTGGGATTGCAAATTAACTTACTTAAGTTGTGAACTACAGGAAGAATACATTGGCATGCAAAATCCACAGCAATCTCAACTCAGCTCTGGTTTTCTTTCACATTGCTATTGCCAGAAGTGAGCAGCATGAATGCACCAGAGATTGTGGGGCAGGAGCAAGAAAGCACTGGCAATGCAGCATCAATTCTGGATTTTTCGACACACTGGTTGAAACTGGGGATGTAGAAGGCAGCATTCACTGGGCATGACCATCTGAATGATTTTTGTGGGGAATTAAGGGCATTCATCTGTGCAATGGAAGTGGATTTGGGTACCATGCATATGTAAGGCGGGATGGCCTAGACGAGCTAGAATTGTGATGGCATCTCTTGGAAGGGATTCTAAGAACAAATCGTGGGCTGGAGTGAGCAATATCACTACTTGGAAGAGGTTGGATGATGCAAATTTGAGTAATATTGATTATCAAGTTCTTTGGTCTTCCTAATCCAATCAATTCTCCAAGTTCTTCTGCATATTTTATATTTTTCTGAATTGGGGCACTATGCTTAGTGTATACTGTTTTTCACTTCTGTGCCCATAGAGGCTGACCAAGCTTTGCTGCCATCATATGGAAGATTTCTTGCCCTCATAATACAGCAGGGGATTGGGACTCTTGCAATTCCTGATTTTTTAAACATAATATGTCTTCTTTTGATAAAAATCAGTATACCTATAAATAACCTTATTTCACTCAATAAGACACCCAAAACTTCAAGATTTCCAAAAACCCCAAAAAATTGGACTTAGGGTGCATTCGGACCATAAGGTTAGAATTAGACCTAATTTTAAGTTAAACAAATTGAGTTGCTATGCTAGAATTTAGGTTAATTTTGTGGAGTTTTACACCAAGCTGATATGCCAATCAATAACATTACAAAACTTGTTAGGTGGTTTCACATGTAATTTTGTTATGTTAACTTCTCTTTTTTCTCTTTCAAAATCTATTAAAAACTCTTTCACACAAAAGAGGTTTATCACAGTTGTAGAAACTGTTATGCTATTTTAAGTTTAGCCATAGAACAAGAACAATATATAATCAGAAATTCACATAAGTATTGCCATTGCAGTGGAGAATAGACTTTGCTTAAGTTGGGATAGAAGTTTAGATTAGATCGTCTGAAGCTTTTTTTTTAATGCATCTCCAAATAGATAAAAACAAAAGGTCATACATAAACAAACAAATATTTCTGAAACTTTCTAATCATGAAGCTGTCTATTATCTTCCTCAAACAAATAAGAAGAGCTTAAGATCTGTCCCTCATCCAAACCACCAAGATTTTGGAGCATGTTCACGAAGACATTAGGAAGCTTCTAAAGGACTAAATGACATCATCTGAAACAGTATATACGCTACGATGTCATCTAGAATCAGAAAAGAATATTACCTTCTAGGTGCATTTTGTTTCAAAGTATGCATTAGTGAAATACCATTGGTGTAAAGGGATTGTGTGGATGAAAACTAACGTGAGGATGTTGGAAACTTCTAATAACAAGTCCAAACCAAAACATGACACCGTAACTATATTTAGCAAATATGTTAAGTGCATTAATATACAACGTCTAGCATGAAATTCAAACCTAAAAGATTTGGAAGTAGTGAGCTTCTGAGCTAAAATGGAATTTATTGTACAAGAAGAAGAACACAGAAAAACCTACCTTTTGTAGAGTCCGCGAAGGCGTGTTTTGACCATGTCATTATTTTGCACACCCGATATATTTTGCATACATAACATTTGTATTTATGGCTGATTGTAACGCACCTTTGAAAACATATAGCACCTTGTGACGATGCAAGCGCACATCATTGTTGAAATGCGGTTAAGTCTAAATACGTGTTTAAAATATTAAGCATTAAGGACAAATATATAATGAAGCATAACATATATTGAGAAGAATTTGAGATCACAAAAATTATCGATATATAATAGGAAGCATAGCATTATATTATTCAAAGGCTAAAACAATTATCATGTTTATTAAGTGGCTCATAAAACAAAATAAAACAAAAATCGAAGTTCAATTTGTTTCCAATTCTAGTATGAGAGTTAAAAACCAAATATTGGGCAAGGTTTGCTCTTATACCTCCTCCTCCCCTCCTCCTCCTCCTCCTCTTGAAGTTCCTTCTCCCACATCTATGTCTCGACTTTCCAACCGGGAGGTTGGAAGCACCCACAATGCGAAAATAGCTTAGGTATAAAATTCACATCCATTTCCAATCCTATCTTCAAGCACTTGTAGACTTTTTTCCATAATCCGAAATAGTTGCTCAATGAGAGTCCCAGCCTTCACTTATCTTTTCGGTGAATAACCTCTCAATATGTGGCAGTTGCAGCATCTCAATATATGGTAATATGGGCTATGGAAGACATATACCCCTTGTCTCCAACAATGTAAGGCCAAAGTGATAGTTGCCATTAATGATCAATGTAGGCTCTCCCACAAAATTTGTGCTTCCGCGTGCTCTAGTTCTAAGCACGAATTTCTAGGACTTCGTGCATCATGGAGTCATCTCTGAAGACTTCATAGAAGTATCACACACACACAACGCAATATGGTTGAATGTCATTGCATCATGTCATAATAGTCAGCATCATCCAACCGTGTGGCCCTAATGATCTCAATAGTACACAATAGCGGCGGAGTTTGATAAGCCACTCCACATCTTTAAATGATCGCAATACTTGCAATTTCATCACTATTTTGTACCTAATCTTATGTTTGAGATGGATATTGCATGATACACTTCTCTAAGAACCATAGAACAAGTACTCACCCTAATTCCAAATTTTGTGCTTCCATGTCCTGACCTTTTTGAATAAGAGGATTCTACAGCCCAAAATTATTAGCCTCAAGATTGAATGCAAAAGGAATTCAAGCGAGCTAAATGCGCAAAACCTTAATCATGTTAGTAGTCAAGGTACGTTAATGAAAATGTAGAAGGATGACCTCTTTGGCAAAGACCAATATAAATATGAGGCGACCTATAATAAGAATATAGAAAGTGATTAGATGTGACAATTAAGCAAATAACTCCTTAGCCAGCGTTTACATGTGGAATTCATTCGCCATTATTGATTTAGAAGATGGCTAAACGAAATTGAGCACCTTAAATTATACTATGTGTTTCCTTATAGAAAGCGATGGACTTGACTATATGCAATTAGTATCACGACTCAAAAGATGAACAAACACTTTTATTTTTCTCCCTTTCATTGGTTAGAGCTACCCTAGTGAGCTTGCACTCACTCATTTTACTCATCCATGATACTTGGTGGGTTTAAGTTCTTGGGCATGGGCACATCTTTATCCTTTTTTGAGGTGCGAAGACCCATATTAGGTTGAGCTCGATCTCATGGTGGGAAGGCCTTGCCACCACTAGGCCAAATGGGGAAAAATATGAGCCGATTTTATAGATTATAATAATTTTGAGATGGGTAAAAGTGCGGTGTGTCTTTGAGGTGCGGAATTGCGAGGAAGAGTCATATCGCGTTCTTTACCCATCTCAAATATAATCTATAAATGGCTCATATTTTCCCCATTTCGGCTTACAATTAACGAACTCGTGATTTAACTATGGGTCTTCGAACGAGAGACCATGCCTAATACACTGTAATGTGGATGAAGTAAAATGATGATCACAACCAGAGCAGGAAAAAAGTGTTTGTTTGATCGTGACTAATTGCGTAGGCTGAAGTCACGTTAGCACAATAGGCACATAATGCCGCGGAATGCTTTCGATATTTAACCATCTTAAATCGGCAATTATGAGTTCAGAGCTTCACGTAATGGCAATTTGCTGAAACCGACACAGCGAGCCTAAGTCAACATCTAATCACTACCTATTCTTCGGTATGGTCATCTCTCATTTATATTGGTCTTTAGCAAAGGCTCTGCATCCTTTCTTTTGCCATTTTCGTCAACGGCTGCCTTGACTTTCTGTGATTAGATTTTTTCGTCATTTGGCACAAACTGGAAATTCGCGCGGCATTCAATCTTGAGCTAATACCTCTTGTGTGGTTCATGGAAAAATTTGAGTGAGGCGATACTGTTCTATGATTTCTTGAAAGAGATGACATCTTTGATAATATCCATCTCAACATGTAGTGTAAGCCTAATGATAGTACGAAGTATTCAAACATCGTTAAAAGATATTGATGACATCGCTGGCTGTATGCACGCTATTGAATGAGCATCGACGTGATGCAATGACTTCAACCATATTGGGAGACTGTGATACTTCTATGAGACCGATAACTTACATGATCTAATGTAAACGCGTGTACTAAATGAAACTACGTAAACCAATAACGACATAAGCCTTTGTTACGATGACGGAGGAACGAAGTGCTCCGCCTTCGTAACCTGCATGCTGTGGAGATGCGGCTGGCTCTGCACATGACCGAAGTTATTCGTGAAAGGTGAAGAACTGAATACTTCGTGGCTAACTATTTCGAATTATGAAAATCTGAAACAACGAAAATTAGAATTGAAATTTTTAAACCATTTTAGGCATTGACACGAGAACACTCACGGTTAGTGATGAAGGAACCGGAAGGAGGAGGAGGAACATGAGCGAGCTTGTCGGTTTTATTCTTAGAGGCGAACAGAAGTGACTTTTGTTGTTTTGACACCGCTATGAAACATGACCGGCTCTTTATGCGTTATGCTATAATTTTTGTGATCTCCGATCCTTCTCAATAAACTATGTTGATATGAAATAACGGCTGTGCAAACGTTTAGCGCGTGCTTGTTGATCAAAAGAATTTATATGGGCACGATGGGGCCTGCGTAATATACTGGCGATTAGCGGAATAGAGTTATAATAGATGGCGGTCATTTCTTTATGGTACGAAACCGTGTTTTCCACGAAACGGGTTTTTTAGGTTCTTCTTCTTGTACGCAAATTGATTTGAAACTCAATACTTCAAAATCTTCTTTTAGTGCATTAGCCCCAGGCAGCGGTGTAATGCGCCAGCGCTGTTGCTTAAATACTGGTTAGAGTGAGTTTGGAGCGCGTTATTCAGAAGCTTCAACATCGGCGTTGATTTCTCCACCTGATCCCTTTGCCAATATTTCAATAGCGAATGCTGGCAAAATATTCTTTCTTTTGATTCTAGATGACGTAGGTGGCAATCTACTGATTACGTATGAATTTCGTCGCTTTAAGGAAACTTTCTAATGATATTCGGTATGCTCAAATCTTGGTGATTTGAATGAGGGCGATCTGGCCTTCTTATTGTTTTGAGGAGATGACAGGCGGTTTCATGTTCAGAAAGGACTACGTAAAGTATTTGTTTTGGCGTATTTAATAGTCTTTGTTTTATCTTGACGGATCTTGGTCAAAAATGAAACTTCTGTCTAACTTTAACCCAAGTCTGACCTCCCGGCGACGTGACGTGTGAACTACGGATTATAGCATTGTTTGTGACTATGAGTAAGCAAATAGCATAATTCTGTATATGGCTGCTGTGGTATGTTTGTTATGTTGACCAGTTAACATAACAAGTACGTGAAACAGTACAACGAAGTTTTCTTCAATATTATTGATTGGCATAACATTGGTAAAGCTCCATGAAATAACACAAATTTAACGCCAACAATCGGTGATTTGGCAAAATTTGGTCTATTTAACCTTGTGATACTAAGTCGGGGTTTCAGAAATCTTGATTTTAGTCAATGTAGTGATGATAGGTTGACTATAGGTATGCTGATTTTTATCAAAAGACATATGTTTAAAATCGGGAAGTCCCAATCCCCACTATGAGAACAGAAAATATTCCGCTATGATGGCGGCTTTTGGTCGCTGAGCACGAAGTGAAAACGGTATACATGGCACTCAGGCCTTAGTCAGAAAACAAAATACCGAAGAAACGGAGGTGGAACCCGGATGGAAGACAAACTTTGATGTCAATATTACTCAGGCTGCATCATCAACATAACTTTCAATGCTCACTCCGGCCACGATTTTAATTTCTTAGAATCCCTTCGAGATGCCATCACTGCAACAATGCCCGGAAACCGTCGTACCATATGGCTTAAATCACCTCCGTTGCGCAGATGGTACTTTAATTCACAAAATCATTCGATGATGTGCTTGCCTTCATCATTTCAGCCGGTGTGTCATCGGGGTGATAACTTTGCATTGCCGTTAACGCATACCTTTGTCGTCATGCTGCTCTCTGGCACGGCAATGAGCTTCAGGCTGGTACTTTATTGAACGCATGCCATGTGTTAACCACAGCGGATGAAATGAGATGACGTCTATTGTCCCAGGCATGAATCAACTCAAACAATATCAAGGATGGCTATTTTGGTACGCACAATGGCGGGGATCAGTAAAAACGTGGACTCGGCTCAACAGCGCCAGCGAGCAGCAATAATAACCAGCGAGTATCAGCGTTTTAAAAGAAACTCGAAGCAATGAGGGACGAACTTTCATAAACGCTGTGGCATCTAGTCTCAATCAACGTAGTTAACCGCGACTGCGAGGAGAAACTGTTAACGAGATGGCGCAGCGAACAAATCAGGCAATGAAACGAAATTAATATCAGTTACTGCTGCGGTTAGTGGTGTTCTTCAACCGCCTGTTTCGCCCATCCTGCTCACGGTGAATGACACAGCGCAGGTAACGTAATCTCCGCTGTCTACGAGTACGGGTCAAAGCGCTCTTGTTCTGGATCTCCGAAACACCAACGGGCAAAATTTGAGTTCTTGTGCCGTAATACGTCTTTGTGTTCTGGAGTTCGCGAACTGTATGGTCAGCTTCTGTATATTTCGGTGATTTGAGTATGCAACGCCCATATTGGCCAGTAACGAGGCAAACTAGATAACGAGCATCATCATTATATTATCACCTGCGAAAACGGAAAGGTAAAATCTGAAAGCCATTGTTGTTAAAAATAAAAGGCTTGTCTTCTGCGGCAATAAAGGACGCTGAATTATCGAAGTCTGGATTTTTCGGCCTGGATCTTCGGTGGCGACGTGTTGAATCTGAGCATGTTACTCTGAAGAAAGAACATCTTTGCTTATTGCGCCAATGTATGGCGGCAACCTGTTTTATTTGATGGCTATGTTGGGGAGAAAGACCGCTGAATGACATACCTGCGAAATTTTGAACTGCCCGGCCCAATTGAACACGAATATGGCAATATGGCAGAAGGAGGCGTTCAACGGAAAGATAAATGTTGACCGAATACTTTCTTCTTTCTCGGCAAATAATGCAGGCTTTGAAACCAGGTTTGCTGACTGTCTGAAAAACCTGAAAGAGACCAGAGCTCCTGAACGAAATAACCAGAAAGCTCTTAGTCGCCATTCCTTTCGAAACGTTATTGACCCCAAAGAATGACAG